>PVKB01002138.1:0-45739 GCA_004027205.1 Ctenodactylus gundi
GGGGGGGGGGGGGGGGGGAGGACTCTAGCATGCAGAGGACTTGAATACAGTCTTGAGTCCCAGCTCACCTCTGGGTGATCCTTCAGGCATGGTTCACACAGCATACTTGACTCTCCGCTCCCTCGCTCTTTCTACATATGTTCAAACTACCTGCACACACTCACCAAGTCACACACTTCCCCCCCTCCCCAGCCTCACATAGATAGCATGCATAAGTTTTTGCACAGTAATTCAATGTCTTATTAGGTGATAAAACTGCTAGAAGCAATATTACTCCAAAAAAAAAAAAACCACTCAGTGTGCATCTACTACGTATCAAACACTGCTCACATCCATCCACGTGTAGACGCAGGCACTGGGGCTCACAGTCTCCAGCAACTGAAAAGGTGTGGCTCCAAGGCTTCTTAGCAATAAGTCTTGGTTATATTTTTTTATGTGCCTGGTTTTTTCTGAATTAGCCTTCCCAAAGAGGATTAAGTCTGTGACTCTCTTCAGTACTGCAGGATCTGTGAGCAACAACTGCCTCTGCTTATAGAACCCCAAAGACAGGGACCTCGCCTCCCCAGCTAGCAGCTACTCCATCAGGACAGCTACTTGTTACCAACTCCTCCACCGTTCTTATCAACTAATACCTGATCCTACATTTCCCGTCCTTTGGCTCCAGGCCACCTTCTGGAAGCTCCTTCCTCCCACACCTGTGGAGAGTAGAGAGCAGCTCTTGAAACTTCATTTACTACCAACGAGCTATACTTTGAATCACATGGTGTGAATCACCCTCAGTAAGAGTTTCTACCAATATCATCCCACTGGCCACCTAGAATAGCTAAAGATCAATTTTTAAATACAGATAAGAAAAATCATTGGCAAAGTTTGTGATTTCACCCTGAATGATAATTCCTGTTCTGCAGGTAAGGACACTGAGGTTAGGAGAATTTGACATTTCATAGCTAAAAGAACTAGTGTTAAAATATAATTTTCAAAAAATAGTAAAATCATGACTTTCACAGAGATATGAAATTTGGCAGAGATCTTAGGATACCATTTATCACTAAAGATTAGGAAGTGATCCTAGTGGCACAGAGGACAACCCAGTGAGCAGACACATTTACGGATTGGAAATACTTAAGCAGATGTCCAACTGGAAAGAAAATTTTTTATGGAGAGAGGTTTGGGTTGATCAGTGGAAGCTCTACTAGACAATACAGGATATGCATACTTACCCAGCATCTGTAAAGTCATCATCAGAACCTAGATCCCATATATCAAAACCACATAACCAGGAAAGGTATCTCCAGGGCCTAAAAGTCGACAACCAGAGCTTTCCATGGAAAAACACTTCCTTCCCATCTTCTAGCATGGCTAGGCTCTGATCATGGTTTTTCATCAATCCTTCCACTTCATCACAGCATCCTCTAAGAAAAACTGTTTAAACCAATCATTGACTCTTTTTTTTAAGGCCCAGTTATAAGATGGTTAGGCCTTCAATTGCCGCCAACATGAGAAGAGGGCACGGAGACAGCCACCGAAGAGGTCACCAAGGACATTAAGTCCCTGAGTCTCTGCGTTTTCCCTCTCCCCAATGGCTCTTCCCACTCTCTCTTCCCTATTTCTTATTCAATAAGAGCTGAGCTGGGGGGGTTCCAAGCTGAGATCCCCTCCCTCTGCTCATTAGAGAGAGCTCCATTGTGCAGTGAAAGAAGGCAAGGGCGTTAGGCCTGTTTTGGGTTACTGAAAGTCTAGAGTTGTTTCAATAGCCTCTTTGTTCTCGCTCTCAATAGTTCCTGTGTCTTAAGAAATTACAAATTTTCATTCTTCCTACTGCATTAGTAGTTTGGGGGAAAAAAAAGAAGAAAAAAAACCAATTAAAAAATAAAGTTCTTAGGCTTAAGAAAGGCATTTATAATAACTTCACAGGTCTAACCTGCACTTACTGCCGGCAGTTTAAACAGAAGGTTCCTTGAGAGGTGAGCAATAAAGAAGCCATTTAGTACTTGATCTCCAGAGACACTTTTATCAACCCGCTTGCCCCCTACGCCATCGCTGGTTTCCGTGTAATCCACGAGAAAAGAAGGCACGCCGACCATCACTCCCACATTTGCAGGGGTCAGGCCTCTCGTTAAATGAGTTTTCCCAGAGTGGCACTGCTTAGCGGGCTCTGATGGCACATGCTTAAATATTTCATCAATTTCAATGAGGTGTCAATTTCTCCTGCCAGGGAAAGGTGGCCCTTCTGGGCTAATCTGGGGTGAGGGAGAGGGGTCAACGCCAGAAGAGAATGTGACTCTGAATATATCAGGCTTTATGCCTCCAGGTGTGGCTCAGATGTTCCTTCCCTGTAAGCCATGGATCCACACTCAGAAACTCCAAGTATCAATGTCTGCTTGACCAAAGAATCGAGCCCATTTTCTCTCGCCCTTTTCTCCCCCTTCTCCTTTCCTTCTGGAGGTCAAGAATAACAGGATCTTGTTCATCTTTGTATCTCACCTCTGGCTCAGGACCTGGCCAATGGTTAATGCTTAGCCAATGGACTTTGATCAAACTGAAGCCAATTTACCAACTCATTCTTTCATTTGCTCGTCTATTTTCTTGACACCTGCCTTGTGCCAGGTGCTCGACCAAGAGTCGGGACATTGCAGTGAGCCAAACCAAGTTCTGGTCTCTGCAGGGCTTAGATTGCAGCGAAAGAGAAAGACAAAAATAAACAATGTCATTAATAATCACAATCCACAGAGAAATCAGAGCTCTGATGTGACAGGAAATGGCAGACTGGTAGTAGTAGTGGGAGGTAAGGATATATGAGCACTTACTGAGTGTCTACTGTGTGTTAGCCATGGTGTCAGGCCTTTAATAGGTAATTACTCTACATAACTATAGTTTCATATTTAAAATCTGTCAACATTCCTAAAGGATTTCCTTTATTATTTTAGTCCAGTAATGAGGATACCAACGCCCAAAGTCATTCAAATACCTCATCAAAGATCACCAACCTACAACCTAGTGGAGTCAAAATTTGAATCTTGTTCCCTCTGAGTTGTACACTCTGTATGTTACACTGTGCCAGCTCAGGATCTGATGCTTCACACCAGACACTCCAGGAGTTATAAAATGGTTGGGTAGCAGCATTGTATGTTGACAAAGATCACAATTCTATGGGGAAAGAGTTTGTATCCACACAGCCACTACCAAGGCAAGGAAGAGAAATTTTAAAATGATGGGCTGGAAGGACTAGAACAGTGCATAAATGGGTACAATTGATTCATCAAGGCAGAATAGATTAGGACATCAGAGGAGCCGAAAGATAACGAGAGGCAGTTTATACAGCGGTGCATGCACAACATGTTAGGCACATGAAAAGTGCAAACAAACACATGTGACTTCCATCTTTGGGTAGGAATGGCGGTCATGCCAGCTCAGACACAGGGAACCAGAAGTGGACGTGGGCCTCCCTAGAGATGAGTTCAGGGAGCAACAAGGATTCTCAGAAGATGAAATCACCATCCTGGGTTTTTGTGTCCTCATAGAGTGGGATCCATTTCGATTCTCTCACAGAGTTGGGTTTCTGTCAGAGGTTCTAACTTGGCTTCATTAAATCTCACAACTTTTAGCAGGATTCCTACATAGGCTATGTGATTTCGACAAGATCAAGGTTCAGAAGAGAGTTTCAAAGCCCATCCAGCTGGGAGCAAGTTTAATCTGTCAGAGCTGCAGCTTCTGCATCAGAAAACGAAGATGAAAAAAAGGAAGGCTTCATAAAGCATTGTGAAGACTTCAAGATGTTGTCCACCAGCGATTGAGCAGAGGGCCTGGCTCACATTAGGTACTCAATAAAAATGAGTCCTAATCTTTCTCCTTTTTGCTCCCCTTCTCTACAAAAGGTCCCAGTCACCCAGAAATGATGCAATTACCTTGCTTCTTCATTTCCTTCTTGATGCATATTTTCATTAGGTCACCAAGTCCTGCAGATTTTCCTACTCACATGACTCACAATCGTTCCTGCCTTTCACTTCAGTGACTTCCAACCTAGGCCAACTTCTCTCACTTCCTGACCAGTCTCTGTTCTCCACCTCTGTACCCTCTAATCCCTCTGAGCCTCACAGTAGTCTTCCTAAAGCACCCTGGAATTCTGTCACCTCTGACACCACAGAAGAAGAGACATTAACTTCACAGCTACTACATGCCCTGCTTGGCCAGGAAGGCCTTGAAATTATACAAGGATACTGTCAAAAAACATGGAACATCCTTTAGAAAATTATGCAAAACTGACAAGAATTGGAAGGCTGGTCCCACCCTCAGAGACTTGCACCCACCCTGAAATTACACAATTTGCCTCTGTTTCAGGAGCTATATGCATCTCTTTCACTAGGGTAACTGTCTTACTATAGGTTCAGAAGGTCTCAGTCCGTTCCGGGGTGAGTGGCTGGAAAATGGTGGCATCACATGGTGGGGCCGCAGCTAGAGTTAGAACCAGAATTCCTGGGGCAGAGATCCTCATAGCACGGTGGAAGGGAGAGACCGGGAAGGGCAGGAACCAGCAACAGGCCCCTCCAGGGTAAGCCCTGACCACCTGCCCCTTCCAGCCAGGCCCCGCCTCCCAGTCCTACGCAGTATCCACAGGAACATGAAGCTTTTGGGGGTCGCTCCAGATCCAAACCACAACAGTAATTCCTAAGAGAAGGAAGGTCCGAGGTTCCTTCCTTCCAATAACACCATCCATGCCCTTGCGCCCACCATCCCCCTGGAGTTACGGAGACTTCTAGAAACAAATTTGGAAAAGCAGAGAAGACATCACAGCTGGAGATCTTAGCGCTAATGTGGTCCAAAGGAAAGCTCCTCATCGAATGTCAGCCTTCCTACACAGACAAGCAAAGCAACGGCACGTTTCTTCGTGACAGCAAACGCAAAAATCTGCAAATTCCTGTTTTCCACTCACAAAGCTTTTCAAATCATTTTCCCACTCCACAGCAGCGACCTTCCCATAAGAACTATGACCACACCATTGACCATTGCCCTGAAACTGCTGTTCCCCTGAAACAGAACGAAATCACAGCTCTATCAAATGGCCGACCAGACCTGGAAGGTACCCACCTTCTAACTTCTCCCTCGTTTCTGTTCAGTTCTTGATAGGCCAAGTTCTCTCTCACCCCAGAGCCTTTGTACTGCAATGTCTGCCTCCAGGAAAGCTTCCTCCTCCCCAATTTTCACATCACCAGTGTCTTCTCTTCTGCCAGGCCTCCGTTTCCAGATCTCAGAGACACACACGCATCCCCTCCACCACGCAGAGCCCGCACTCACCCATCTTCTTAAACACCTGTTTTTAATCCCAGTATACTCTATAATCTGCCATTACATGTTTCTCTGTTGTCTAATGTGACCTCCTCACCGTCAAGTAAGCTTTATAAAAGAAAAGAACACTGCTCTCCTCGGCGACTGTTTAAGCCCTAGGTGTGGCACTTACCAGAAGCTCAATAAACTCACTGCATAAATCGATGAACAACACATGCCACCATCTGGCTAACGTAATAAATATTTTCCACCATCATTTGTGACTACACTTTATAGACGGAGCTGTGTATTCAAGATACAAATGTACTATGTTTATGTGTTAAGTATTCATATATTTCTATGTAATCATAAAAATAAATGGTTATTTAACATAATCTATATGAAATACATGCATTTTCTAATCTGTGTTAATCAAAGCCTTCCAGGAGTCTGTGACAGGCCTTATCACCATCATTTTGCAGATGAGGATAATGGAGCACAGAAGGGTAAAATATTTTTCCCAAGGGCACACATCTGATGAATGACAGCTATTTTTGTCACCACCACCAAGACTTGCAGAGTTGGTCTCAGTCTTGGACCAGATACAAGTGGCCACGTGTTTCCTGTGGTGGAACACACAGGGAATGTGGTGAGTACAACTGGCATCATGTTCTTTACCCCTGCCTGTGCCCAGCCCACCAGAGTGTCAGAGCCCTGGGGAAGCTTAGCAGGCACCCCAGCCCCATAAAGCTGCTGACAGAGTACCCCTGTCTCCTGCTCCAGTTTATTTACTGCAGGAAGTAGGCACTGAGCAGAACGGGTATATGTCTGTCCGAGCACCCGCTGTCCCTCCTGGGACTCATCTGTCAGGAAGCACATGGAAAGCTTCATTTATCACTTCCAATGAAATATGAAAAATCACAGCCCCAGTGGACAGCCTCCCGCTGCCAGGATCAGACAGGGCAGGCTCTGTCTGTCAGGCTGCCCAGGAGGGCCTGCTCCCAAGAGGGTCCCTGAAGTATGGACAGAGCCTGGCCTCATGGCCTGGGGGTGGGCCAACTGAATGGCTTTGCCCAGAAGGGGCTATTCTTTTGAGGTGACACTCATGTATCAAGAAATAACAATTTTTAAACTAGAAAATTTAGTGGCATTTGGCACATTCACAATGTTATGCATCCACCACCTCTGTGGAATTCAAAAACATGTTCATTATTTCAAAGGAGACCTTCTACGCACTAGGCAGTCACCACCAATTCCCCCTCTTCTATCCCCTGATAACCACTACTCTGTTTTCTGAGTCTACAGAATTGCCAACTCGATGCAATTGATGGACCTGGAAGGTGACCTTCTGGGCCTGGCTTCTTTCACTTAGCATAATGTTCTAGACGGACTGATCTACTTTGGGTTATGAATCGGTATGTCCACTGGGGTTTTGGACACTTGCCACTTAGAAATGATAAGTTAGGGAAGGTCACTGTTGGAATACACAGCTGACAACTCACCCAGATCCACTGAGGACTGGGGTGTCAGAGTCAGATCCCCCTAGAAACTGTCCATCTGAAGAACACAGGGAGCCCCTTGGGTTGACTCCACCCAATGAATCAACTTGGGGCGTACAGTGTCTAGTGGCGCAACCCTCCCTTACACTAGACCCACTAGGGATAGCAGAGCCCAGCCCTACTGGCTCTGGGAGATCCACCACTCCCATAGAGAAAAGAAAGACCATTAATATTTACATACCTGTACAATTTTTTCTAAAGAAACCCAAACTCCACAATGGCAAGAACCAAACCATTCCAGAGTTTAAGTGGGAGTGTATTTCAGCTTTGAGAACAGTAGGTTTTGGGCTGAGCTCACAGTGGCATCCACAAAGGGTGTTATATGCATGACAGAGGGTCAGAAAATTACCAGCTCTGTAGACACGGGCTTTAAATTATGACTATAAATACAACTGCGGATCTTCCAAGAAAAATAATCAGTGTCAGTACTGAATAACCGTTGTTTTCTAGACAGAGTATCAGACTCACCATGCTTATAGAGCTGTAGCCTCCAATCTTTCCTTCTTTGCCCAACATCATGATGACTCCCTTAATCACAAAAATACTGTGATTGGCGTAGAGTTTTCTCAATCTCTGTAGTGTTGACATTTTAAGCAGGGTAACTGTTAGTCAGGAGTTTCAGTGGGGGGCGGGAGGGGGGGCGGTGCTGTGCACTGTAGGATGTTTAATAGGATCCTTGGTCTTCATTCACATACGCCCATCAGCATCTTTCCCCAAGGGGTGATCACCAAAATTATCTCCATACTTTGCCAAACATCACCTAGAGGGGCTAAAAATTCACCTTGACTGAGAATCACTGATTTCAAGGCAGGTACAGAGAGGTCTCTGACCAAAACTGCCGGAGACTTGCAGGTATGGGATCTTGAGTTATGCTTCTAAAATTAGGTTAATTATAATCAACTGTCAATGAACCAGAGGCCAATTATCCACATTACCCCACACTGCATGTATTACACCTAATCTACCTTCTGCAAGCAGCTGGTACAACAGTGAAGAAGGAGACATTGAGAATCTAGAACCCAGCACGTAGCAACAGGGCAAGGCTGGATTATTCATTTTGTTTTAAGACAGAGACTTAAGTGTGTTTAAAAAAAAAAATGCATCCTTCTTGCATCCTGTTAGATTTTAATGCTTCCCCACCTCCCCCAGACTCTAGCCTCCAAGACAACACTAAAGGAAGGACAGTGATGGCAGCCCCTTCCCTCCCCTGTGGACACGAAGTTGACTCCTGTACCGTTTTGGGGCACGGAAAATTCTGTTACCTCTCCCCCCCCCGGGCATCTGCTTGTTTCTCCCTAGGCAGAGACCATGGAGAGGTCTTCTGGGGAACTAGACCAGACACAATGTCATAATATTTGAAGGCACAGAAGACTAACATATGCACAGAAAGAGAGAGGCCCACTCTCATATTTAAAAACTACAGGAAAAAAATAAACACCTCCCTCGCTGTTCTTTCCACTGCAGCTTTGCCTCCCCCTCTCTTCCTGGACAGCTGAGCTTCCTGCAAGGGCTGTGCCCACAAACTTGTTCATCGCACCTTCCCCTCACTCCCCACGGCAGTGCCGCTGCGCGCACTCCAAAGCTCCCTGAAGCTGTTCTCTCCGAGGTCACCGCCAAGGATCCACCTGCCTCTGAATTCGGGGACCACCCCTTCACCCCTAGATATAAGATCCATGAGACCACGGAGTTCTGTCAGCATGGTTCCCATTCTAACCCCAGGGCGCACCAAACAGCAAATGTTCAGCAGGTATTTGTTGAATATATGAGTAAATGAATCTCCTTGACTTCTGAGAGCCATTTGCAATATTGGCTATTCCTCTCATTAGGCACCCTGCTTTTATTTCACCCTAGCACGTTCTTCATTCTCTCCTTAGGACCCTTCCCAGGCCTTCTCCTCACTCAACATCACCCCTTTCCTGGACCATCTCTGTCATCCCTTAGGCCTCGGTTACCTTCCTCAGAGCAGTCAGCTTAGGCTGCCCTGAATCCATTCAAGCATCACCAGTATGTAAGAAGCTCGAGGGATCGCTCTGGAGGACCACTTCTCCCTATTCCAGTCAACCTGGGTTAAGTACAATAACTCAAGGTTGGCCAATCAGAGCCACTGGCCTGAATGGCTGCTGCAGGAATGATCACATGACCCAACATAAGCCAATGCAAGTCTGACAGGGTTTGAATGTTTAAAAGTACACAGTCCCCTCTTTTCCACTGAGCTCAGAAGTATAGGGACATGGCCAGGTTGCATCCCTGTGGGAAAAGCCACTCACTGAAGCACAAAGCGAAGAGTTGAGAGAGATTTTGTGGGCCCTGGTCTAATTACACTTGAAGAACCTAACCTCAGGAGTGTGTGGTTAAGTGATTCACGACATTTCCTTTTTGCCAATACTAGGTTGGGGTGGGAGCCTGTTGAAACCTAACCAACAGCTCCAGATAGGACAATGACTGCCATGTTTGTGGGACCAACCTGACTCAACTCTGACCACTGGACTATCTACACATCTGGCCATGCGTGTTTTTATGTCTCTACCACATGAACATAATACTGGGAAAATATTCCCTGAACCCAAATCTGACTTGGTTAGGAGACCTCCTGTCTATGAGCACAACCAACACCCTAACTCAGGCTGTCTTCACCCCACATTAGATCTGCTAGTCAACAATAACATCATTACAGTGTCAACATCCTTTCTACTAAGATCCCATTACATGGCTAAACTCAGGGACTTGGCAGTGGGGAAGCTTCTCTCTGAGATGTCTGCCATCAGCTCTTATCCCTCTGTGCATGTGCAAGACATTCCTTGGCTGAGAGTTGGGGCTTATTCCTCTGAGTAGACATTTCATGCAACCTTCCTCAGTTGTTTGCTCTAGTAAATTGTGGCTGTAATAATGCTCTGAAGCTCCTCTAAAACACCCTGGAATAAGCACTGTATTATGATCTGGATCTGGAATGTTCCTCAAAAGTCTCATGTACTTGAATGTTATGGATTGTCTATAGAACCATGTGCTATTGGAAGACTGGGGCCTAGTCTGAAGGGGCAGATTTCAGGTGTGTGGACTGGATCATAGACGTGTGGTAGATTAGAACCACACCTGGCTGGAAGGGGTGGAACACTGAGGCTGGACCAAGAACGCGCAGATCACCAGGATGGGACCTGTAAGTATATATATGCTCCTACCTTCCTCTGGGATTTGACTTGGCTTGACAAGACTTGGCTTCATATTTGCAATGTCGTGAGGATCTGCCTCTACCTCTGCCATGTACTTCCACTGTTACCAGCCACTCCTAAGTTCACTGTGACCCTCTGAAACCATGAGCTCAAATTAAACTTTTCCTCCCCCAATTAATGGGTGTCAGGTATTTGGTCACAGCAATGAAAAAGTAACCAAGACACACGGATATGCAGAAGTTTCACTATGCTGTGGAGGACATGATATTAGGAAGCCCAAGCTAGTGCCATGAGAAGCTGTAGTGAGGGAAGGTGTACTTCCAACTGGTCTCAGATGTTCCAGTTATTCCAGCCCAGGTACGAGTTTGGGAATAGAAGTACCATTCTTAAATATTCCAGCCCCAGCAAAAGCCATATGAAGAAGAAGCCCTTAAGGTTCCAGTCATACTTGCTCATGAGTCCAACCAGTCAAGTTTACTTGTGACCCCCCCATCCCACCTCAACTGAGGTCTCAAATATTATGGAGCAGAGATAAATCTTTCCCCTTATCTTCACTAATCCATCACCCTCAGCATCAGGCACACACAAAACAGGTGCCAGTAGGTTTTGAAATCTTTTGTTAGCAAAGATACCCAACTGCTGGGCTATTTCCCATCTTTGCCAAATCACCCATGAGATCCACCCAGCATCAGGCCTTTCTGTTTAAGGTAACTTTGGCCAGAAAATCCCACACTACAGAACCAAAATGAAGTTATCGATTTGCCTGCCTCTCTCTATTATCATACGGCGACTCCCCCAGGGCTTGGCACAGTGTCTGTCGCTAAGACATCAGAATTTATCTAAAGAACAAATGAAGGCAAGACGGCCGAGAGTGGCTAGTTGCCGACCTCCATGAGCATGCTCAAAAGCCCAAGAACGAGCGTGACTCTGGGGCTCTGTGCAAGGCAGGCAGCACTGCAAGTGTTACTGTAATAATCCTGACAAGTTCCAAGCCTGGTGATCATTAACCATTCCCAAGAGAGCTAGTTAGCTAGCACAGAAGACAGCCCCTTCCTCAGGGTTGGGAGTGCCAGTGCCCTGACGGCACTTGGCTTCAAACTGAACTCCCAGCACCTTCTCACAGAGCTGATCTGTCTATAAAATTGGTGGTTTCTATAGAAACAGAAGCACGGTAGTAAAGCGAAGGGAAATCGTACATTCTGTCAGCGTACGGAGATCAATCCTGTTCTTATATGGGGCCAGGACTCTTTTACGCTTTATTTTTGAGCATCTCAACTTTCATTTCCATCCCAGCCATCTCATCTCATATTTATGAGGCTCCAGCACCCGGTAATCTCCTCCCGCTCACCCAGCTGCCTTTGTTAACTCTGACCACAGGCAGGAGTCTGTGGGAGCACGGGGGACCCTCCAGCTTCCTGTGAGCATGAGTGGTGCCAACCTCCAGCCTCAGAGACAGAGCTGGGACTCCCGGGACTCTGAGGCAGCACCTATATGGTACATGAAAGGTGACTCCCACAGTTCTGACTAGAAACTCTAAACATCTCCTTCATAACTGGGTACTTATTTTACATACTTCTACCTTTCTTTAGATCGTCCCCAATCTCTTCAGTACTAATATGTCAGCGATCTCTGTTTTGCACTCAGAGCAAGTAGCTTTCTAAAAGGCAAGAAATTAGAACTGAGCTTGTATTTGACTTAGTTATGCTATCTCTAACCATCTATGGGAAAAATTAGAAAAGGTGCCGGTTACACTTGAATATTTAGATGAAGGTTCAAATTCTGAGACACATATTAACTCAGGAAAAGATGTTTGCTTTCATCTTGATTCACTCTTAAATGAAGCAATAACACAACAATAGCTTCCTCAAAGAGCAATTTTATTACACTTATTTGAATCTGACCTAATGAATTTTGCCCTTTTTTGTTCTGCTAAACGGCCGGTTCAATGGAAAGGAAAAAAAAAAAAAAAAAAAAAAACCACAAATACATAAGCAGATAAAGGATCGCTGGGAGGGTGGATGGGGATAAATTATGTACATGTGACTAAGTGGTGAATGAATGCAGGAATGGTATTTAATTGTGGATGTGTGGGTGGATGGTGAGTGGGTGGATAGAGGAGAGGATGGATGGGTAGATTAATAAGTGAAAACAGATGGGGAGAAAGGATAAAATAAGTAAGTACATGAACATCTAGGTGAACAATGGGCAAATCATCCATCAGGATGTATTTCTATACCGTAAATCCAATCATCCACCTGCTCATTTCCAGTGTTTCTGAGCAGCACCAACCAAGTACCAGGCATGAGGCTTAGCACTGGGAATGCAGCACGAATGGATAGTTCAGATAAGGTCCCAATTCTTGAGGAGCTAAGATTCCAATATATTTGGACTACTCAACTATTACAATATAAATGGACTTCAGGAAATTAGATGGGTGCAGGAAGAGGAAGCCATCATGCTTCACCGCAGTCTGGGTGAAAGCGGATGGTGGCCTGGCCTGGGACAGTGGCCGTGGTTATAGGGAGGGAGAAACAGATGTGAGAGCGATCAGCAGGGCTGGATGACCGACTCACATATTGTTCCGGCTAAGTCTCACTCAACAATTTACCTGCTGTGCGAACCTTTATTTCCTAGCTGTACATAGTAGATAATTGTATCTGTCTCCCAGAGTTGTCATGAGAAATAAGTAAAATGAAACAGGTAAAAAAAAAAAAAAAACAGACACAGGACGTGTTCAAAAAGATATTTTCAATGGAAACCTCCAGTTTAATGGGAAACACTCAAAGCCTTGGTTGCAGTGATGGACACTCTCACACTTAAAGCCTAGACAGGAGATCAAGAGTGAGACTCAAGGGAAGAGTCATTCAGCCCTACATGACCACCTATTCCCTCTCTCTGCTCTCCCCCCAGGACAAACACCCATACTGAACTTCCACGCAGCCAGGACCAGAGGTCGTATGAACCAACGCCACTAACTGTGCCCTTCTCCTCAGAATTATGAATCCTTACAGTCACAAAGCACAAGGGTAAAAACAATAGCTAGGCAGAACTCTTGTGCAAAACAGCATAACAGCAAAAAAGTAGGAACATGGGATCAACCAGACCATCCAGTCAAAAATCTCAATTCTCTCACTTACAAGCTGCCACCCTCAGTAACGTGCTTAACTCCTATGCGCTTGGTTTTCAACCTGCAGAATGGGGGCAAATACTTTCCTCCAGGCTGACAATGCTAACTAAGGGGCTCACATACATACTGCAGGTGGAACAGCACCTGCAGTATAGGAAGGCAAGCACTGTATGGATAAGCATTTGGGCTGGATCTCATTATCACTACTGAGTACTACTAATACGCTCCCGCTGCCTAAGTACCTGACGTGCTAGTCCACTTGGTCCATGTGCCAATCTCCGGAGTGAAACATCAGGGGATACAGAGGTGGATCTTACAGCACCTTGCTGTATGACCTCAGGCAGGCACTTACAGGATCTGAGGCTCATTTTTCTCTTTTGTAAAATGGGTATAAGAACGCTGACAATAGTACCTAATCAATGAAGCGGATTCACTTTTTTAATGTATACTTTTTTAAATGAGCTAAATACTCCTTCTGTGGACACAGATTCAAACTAAGAAAAGCCTTTCTCACAACTGCCATGCCTTTCTCATGTCCATAAAGGGCCCCTTCTTCACAGCTCTTTTTAATACCACTCCTGCCTCCACAGACCTACAAGGAAGACTGAAGCAAGTCAATCCAAAAGGAGTCTGAGAGCAGCAGGAAAGACAGCAAATCCCAACCAAGTGGCAGTTCCTTTGGGTAGATGTCTTGAGAATTGGCAGGGGACAGGGCTACATGAAGGTGGAGAGGGGCAGCCACAGCTGTGGCCTCCACTGGAGCCAAGCTCTCAGGAAGGTGGCAGGACTGCCTCCCAAGTGTAGATTAGAAAACGGAGGCTCAGAGATGTTACGAAACTTATCTGAGGTCATATAGCTCAGGAAGACAAAGTTAGGATTTTAAAGCCTCTCTGATTCCATGTGCTTTTGCCATGAAAACCACAGCCATCTGCAGATGGACCAAGCAGAACAGGCACAGGTGAGCATGCAGTTCAACGTCAGTTTATTACTTGTGGAAAGGGAGCTCAAACGACCTCTGCCCCAGGGACAAGTGGCTTGTCGTGGGCACCTGCAGTTGACCTGCACTAGGATACTGTCTGCCACAATCTCAGAAGAGCTTCCAGCCATCACTCAGAAGAATCATCAACTACCACTACCCAACCCGTCCTCATGGTCCCTCAGCTGAGTCCTCCAGTCCAGGCAAACAGTGAAGTGTTAGGATTTTAAAACCTCTCTGATTCCTAGACAAAAGCATCAGAATTCTGCCTTGACAAATCCTTTATAGTCCTCCCAGGAATACCACAGGGGACTGGGACTGTGTAGCTAGGGTTTCCTCAGTCCTGCACTATTACATCATGAGCTGGATAATTCTTTGTTTTGGGGGCCTATCCTATGGTCTGCAGGATGCTTGACAGCACCTGCTCTCCCAATGACACTAGATGTCATTAGTGTCCCTCCGAATGTGACAACTAAAATTATCTCCATAGAGAAAAATCCCAGCTGACTGAGAATCACTTCCCTAGATGGATGTACCACACTCCAAGAGGTAAGAGATGGGCCTGGGAAGGGGCTCAGGGGTAGAAAGGGCTTCCCAGACCTCTCCCACAGGAAGGCTGGGCCACAGTACGGTTCTCCAGGTGGCAGTTAGGCCCTCAGCACTGCACACTCTTGACTCCATCCTATCACAGATGGTCTGTCTCAACAGGAGTAGGTTAATGGATCTAATTTATAAGAGACTGATTTCTAGCCTAGACTCCAAGGTGATTTCCCAGGTGAAACACACTTGGCAAGCACACCAGACTTCCATGCTGTCTGGTCAATGCCTTCTTTTCTCTTCAAGCAATACTCAGCCAAAAAAAAAAAAAATTAACAGATAAGATGAGTGTTTCTGGTCAAATCTCCCATGCAATCGATAAGGGGGGGCAAGCACCTTGGCACTATGTCCCATGGATTTCTGTAACTTCCACAGTTAAGTGATACACGCAACGTTGCCTGTGGGACAGCCCTGATTATGTGTAAATTCCATGTGTCATCCCCCAGATACATAAAAGATGCACAGCATGAGTGTGTACATACTTCCCCTGCCATCTGCCAGAATCTTTGTAAAAAGGAAGTATGTGTTGGGATACTGGGAAGGAGAGAGAAAAAGAAATTCCTGTTCCAGGAAAGAAAGTGGCATTAACTCCAGGGAGACTGCCACCTACTTCCAGGCCTGGCATGGGCTCAGCAAGGTATCTAAGCTCGGAATGTGCTGGGTGCCACTTCCTTCTGAATCTCCTCCTTCCTTCCAGGAGGAGGCCCTTAGAATCATGGGAATGGAACACAACAATCAGGAGAGGAATAGAGGAAGGAGGAAAGACAAAGAAGGAAAGGGGGTTGAGAGAAGGAGAGGAGGAAGAGGAGCTGGGGGAAGAGTGAGAAAGTAGAAGACTGAGGAGGAAGAGGAGTCAAGGAAGAGTCAAGTAAGACACGAAGCAGGATTTACATTCTGCAGTCAATATGAACTTACGAGATGCTGCACTCTGTCCCCCTCTTGGCAATTCATGTTGCACCTTGCCTGATCAGTATAAATCATATTAACAGTGATCATTAGCATTTACTGAGCTTTTGCTGTGTGCCAGACACACTTCCACTTGCTTATCTGTGTTAACGCTGATAATCTCTGTTGCAACTCTACGAAGCACAGAGACTTTAAAAGGACTTACGCAAGATGTCTAACCAATTGGTCAAGTTGAAAGTAACAGATCAAGGTGGACACAGAGGACCCCGCATTAAAGGCCTATAGTCACTGGGCACAGAGGTACATTTCTGCAACTAAGGTAGTTTGGAAGCCTAAGGCAGGGGCATTGCGCATTCAAGCCCAGCCTGGACAACGTAGTGACAATTTGTCACAAAAGACTGAAGAAGGGCAGGAGATGTAGCTCAGTGTGAAGGCTCTGTGTTCACCTCAAGTACCACAAAAAAGTATAAACTAGAAGCCTACATCTCAGGATTCCCCATGCTTCATATTTTGTTATCACAAGGAATATCATTTGCGTATATAGGTCCAGTATATGGATTGAACCTAGGCCTTTTTAAGTAACATCCTCCACCCTTCTTTTGTTTCTTATTTGAGACAGGGTCTTGCCAAGCTGTTAAGTTTCCCATGGCGCACTCAAACTTGCGATCTTCATATCTTGGCCTCCCAAGTGCTGGGATTACAGGCATGTGTCACCATGTTCAGCTAACATGTTCAGCACCTCTAAATGTGCTCTGGAACACACTAGAAAGTACAGTTCTAGGACAATGTAAGTCTGATTCACTCAACTGACTGTACACTTAAGACGTTCCAAACATAAGCCAGAATTATAACTAAAAGCCCTTCAGCAATCGTTTTAATGATGATTAATGCTTCTTTACTATAAAATTACCCTTCTATTTGTACTTAAATTATTATTCCTCATACTTTAAATTTTCTCCAGAAGTAAACTGTTATTGCCCCATTTACCAGATGAAGAGGCTAAGGCTCAGTAAGACTGTGTGCCTCTAATTCTCAGCCAAAATCGTGCCGTGCAGCACAGGGACAAAAAGTCTGGGACAAAGCATCCTAGTAAGATGTCACTGAGAAGGGGCTCAGCCAAAAAAAGCCATCGTGAGGGAAAGAGAGAGCCCAAAGGCAAGACGTAAAGCAAATCCAAGGCAGTGCCTCTGCTTCACAAGGAAACAGACTAAGCCAGCTGCTCAGCCAGGCTGCTGTGTAGACCTTCCACCTCGGTGTGACCCTTCAGGACGGGAAGGCGCTCCCATCTGGCCTCCTACTCCCTGGTGAAAGTTTGTCCTATCCACGTTAATTCCTTCGTGAGAACAACACTGGCACCCAAGCTCCTCCATGCAGCCCTAAGATAAACTAAATCACAGCCGTGACAGCAAGCTTCTCTAGGCACCATCTGCTCAAATAGGAGCACCAAAGACACTGCGGTTCCCACCACACAGGAGCGACGGAGTCTGTGCTGAAGTCTGGCCTTCTCCCCACGGGGAGCCCAGACAGACACTGCTGGTTGGTAAAGACGATGTACTGAGAAGTCAAGGCCTGTGGAACGGATGACAGCCACTGACTCTAGAAGACACAGAGTCCAAGATCGCTACATCTCTGGATCCAAAGTGACTACACCTTCATTCAGTGGCAGGCATTCGACTTGCCAAACCAACGCCTGAACCACCTGTACTGAAACCACCCACGTACAATGCACAATCCTCGGCCATCTCCTAACACTAAAGGCTCAGCCTCACCAGAAGATTCAACCATGGAATCTGTATATTTCTAACATGTTCTTCAAGTGACTTCTGTGCACACTGAATTTCAGAAACTCTAAAATATCATCAAATCTGCCCTGGACATTTCTAAACTCCCCAACTCACTTCACTGAAAAAAAAAAAAATCAAAACCTGTATGTGACTAGCTACAGATCCAAAAAAGAGACGAAGAATCACCTGACAGGTCAAGCTGTAGAGGGTAGGAGCAAACAGCAACCCAATGTGTAATTAGAGGCCTTTGTGAACACAACTGCTCACAAACACTTACTAAAACAGGCCTCCTGCCTATGACATAAAGTTAATTTTTTATACAACTAAGAAATTAAATTTGTATCTAATACCATACTCTACATGGATCTGATATTCAATTTCTTTTTGAGCAACAAGGAGACTCTTTGTTTATTCTTGCCTGAGCTGGTGAAGCCACAAGAGAAAAAATTCCAGAACATTCTTTCTCTTCCTGAAAACATGAAAAAAGAAAAGAAAGCTCTTCTGATTCTTCCATGGTAAGACTTTTCCTCAGCTTCCACAGCAGCAGCTAACCTTAGATGCTATTTAATGGAGAGAAATGGGGACGGTCTGGAAAGAAAGGCATCATTTCTGCAACCGACGCCCTATCACTCGCAAAGATTTTCATTAATAAACCTTCCAGCACCTACTGTTCTCATGCAATGCACCCATCTTTGGAAGATTTTTTTTAACAAACTCAGATTTAATTTCCTCTTTCATTAATTAATTTTTGTATTAATCTCATCCATTAGAGCCTAATACCTCTCAATTATACATTATAACCTCAGAGGAAAGTTGTTAATTGAGATTGTCCCAGGATTCCAGGAGTGCCCTGCTCGGAATGTCTGCTTTAATTAGGTTTTCATTAATTACTTTTTTATCAATTAGTATTTTGTACTTTTAGCCTCACATTTGCAATCTCTCCATCAAGCGCTCTTAAATGACACCTCATTTATTATAATCAGTCAAGCAAGGGTCCCAAAAAGAGTTCAGCAGAAAGAGCAGTACACAGGGCACTGTGTGTCACATACAAACTACCCGTCATCCTCTTGGGGTGAGTTTTGGGCCAAAACGTGTATCATGAGACTATAGGCAAGCTAGGAAGAGCGGGAGTGAGAGGAGGAGAGCTAGAGAGAAAGAAAGGGGGCAAGGGAGGGAGAGAGACAGTTGGACACAGGAAGCATTTGCTCCAAGCACCTCCTTTACAGACAACACAGAGCTAGAACACTTGTCTCACGTCCACCTGTTCCTTGCAACTCATCCCCACTCTTTTTCTAGGAAACTCATAAGGCAGCATCTGCACCAGGACATTCTTGAGGTAGAAGGATTATTATTAATGATTACACTGAGAAACGATGGACCAGCACACCAAGATGTATTTATCTCCCACTCCCACGTCCCCACAAGCTCAATATCTCAATGGCTGTTAATTTATAAACCTTCTCTTGAGAAAGAACCACTCCCTCAAGGGGGAAGCTCTGCCTCGGCTGCCTTATGCAGACCAGTATTTTCCTGGAAAGCCAACACACACTGATTGCTGGTGCTACGATAGGACCTCTACCTTCCAACTGTCTTGATATTCTCATATTCTATCTTAAAATTAGATGATTGTGCTCATCCAGCATCCTCGTCCATAGAAAATCTCTTAAGTTTCACCATTTCCCATCTAATTTTGTAGAATGTTACTAAATTACTTTCAACACCTTAACCTAAAAGACAAAAGCAAACGAAGTCCAAACAGCCTAGTTGGAACTCCTAAGGGTGATATCTTTGAGCAAGTTTGGTAAGTTCCCCGTACATGTTTTTATTTTTTTCCTCTGTAAAATGGGGATAAACTACTTCCTAGAGTTCTTGTAAGGAGTAGATAAGTTGACAGACATAAAGCATTTAAAACATTCCCTTGGACTAGATAGTTAATGAATAACAGACATTTATTTCTCACAGTTCTAGAGATCAGGGCACCAGCAGACCTAGTGTCTGGTGAGGGCTTGCTATCCACTTCACATATGCTGCCTTCTCACTGCATCTTCATGTAGCAGAGGGAGAGTGGAAGGACCAAACAGGCTCCCTGAAACCCTTCTAAAAGGACGCTAAGTTCACTCATGAGGGGTGAGTGTGCATACCCTTAGGGCTAGCATCACCTCCTACAAGCCTTACCTCTTCAGGTATTAAGGTTCAAGTTCTCAAATGAATTTTAGACGAAGCAAACACTGAGACCTTAGCAATTCAGATGAGCAAATTACCTCATTTAGTCAAGCTAATAGAAGTGTGCAGAGCCATCAGTCATTGCTTCTTTAGCAATATTACGACCATAACAACATAAAAGCATAGGTGCACACGTATGTATACACATGCAATCACAACACCTTAAACCTCTGGTTATACAGCAGCTGCTGCCACTGCAACACAGGATGTCACAAATAACACCTATGCAAAAAATAAAGAATGGCCCAAATAATTCATTTCTCTGTTTTGGGAGACTATATAAAGACAGATAGAACTGTCCCCATTTATAAATCACTAAAAATGAAAAATATAAGCAATATAAGGCCTAGGAAGATAGTTTTAAATTAAATAAGAAATAATAAAGTATGCAGAGAACACACACTTTTCCAAAATGATTTATTGCATGAAACACCTCTAAATTCCAGACTACCTGCTTTGTGTTCGCCATAAATTCAAGAAAACTTGATCCTTATGAGGCAAGGTTTCTTTAAATACACACACATACACACACACGCACAGACATAAACAGATAAAAAGATCTGATTTTAAAAGCTAGAAAAAATTCAAAGATAGCTTAATTAAAGTAAGGTAAGAATGTGTGGAATTTAATAACCGTAAGAGATGTTACTGCATTTAAAATCTGTAAGGAGCAAAGCTGTGAAATGTGAAATACGGAGACAGCAACCAATGGAATAAAACTTCCCAAAAATGAAGAAGAAAAGTAGGGACCCTGGAGATCATTACAGCGTTTCAAGTTCTCTAGGAACACACAATCTTATCCAAAATTCAAAACACATCTCCACAGTATGGCACTCTTGTACAGAAATGCCGTATATTTAAGTTATTGCATACAACTGAGTGCTGACCAGATATGGTAAGTCAGAAGCAAATTGTTATTAAGAAAGACAAGGGTTATATTTGGCTGGAAAAAAAATGGGTGTCCTGGAATAGAAGTTAACATAACATTCATCCATGCAACAGACACTTTGCAGAAATAAGCAAAGATGTGCCGCGAGTCTTTGAGACAGAAGGCACAAGGAGAAACCAAGTCAATGACATCCTAGAGTGACAACTCGGGTGCAGAGGAGCCCTGAATGGTCCAGGGCAGGGTGCTGTGGTCAGCTCAGGGATGACCACTAAAAATAGCCAGATTAGCCTAGCTGATATGGCCAGCCCAATATCACAGAATCATAACCAAACAAACAAACAAACAAAAAACAGGATGTAGGAGAGTCAAAGGAAGAAAAATGTTGCTAGAAAAGATGTGGAGCCAGGAGCCTGGGAACAAAGGTGGCGACGAGAGGTGGAAAAAGTTGAGGAAACAGATCCTCATCTGAAGATTACAGAAGGAGCAAAGTCCCGTTAACACCTTGATTTTAGACTCTAGAGCTATCAAGTGATAAGTCTATGCTATTACTTTAGGCCACGAAATTTGCCATGATTTGTTACAGCAGCAATAGGGAACTAATATGACAATTCATTAAGAAGAATAGAGATGCAGAACTGACCCAGCTTCTGTATCTTTTAGCCTAGTTACCGAGTTAATACTTCCCTATCTATAGTTGAGGTGCTCACATTAAATATGATAATGAATGTAGCATTTCTACAGAGAGTGCAAAGATCAGGGAGACATTAGCATATAAGGTTAGCCTACCACTACAATAGTGTGGACAGAAAGCCTCCAATAATAAAATTAGAAATAGGGAGCCAACAGAGATATGACGTATGGCTCATTAGAATACTAAAAAGGGGGATGGCACAGATACAATTTACACGATACTGATTGTTCTAAACATTCCGAATAATATTTTCTTAGATTAAGAAAAAAACAAGGCTTGCATGGGTAAATATTTATAAAGGTAAATGACTGATAGAAGCATTTCTCCCCTACAAAACTAGACTGCAAGCTGGTTTTAGGGGTACACACCTGTAATCTCAATACTCTGGGAAGCTGAGGAAGAAATTGGAGCCCATCCTGGACAACATGGCAAGTTAATGAGACTTTGCTTAGGAAAAAAAAAAGGAGGGGGCCTGCGAATGTAGCTCAGACAAAGGCCCTGGGGTTTAAGACATAGCACGATCAATACACACAAAGACACAATTAATGATTAGATATCTAAAGGTGTGAAGTATATTTTGTTTCCCTTAGGAAGCTGAAACAAACACAAAGGTCACAGGGAAAACACACAGCAACACTGTCACCACCATCCATCCACTTGTCAAGTATTATAAGAAAAGCCCTAACCAAACAGGCTTATTTTTGAAAAATAAGAAATAGGTAACTATACACCATGTGATCAAATTATACAGTGCATTATTATGTTTAAAAATTAGAGTAACTTGAGAACATCATGCTTAGTGAAGTGGGTCAGAAGCAGAAGGTGAAACATCGAATGGTCTCTCTGATAAGAGAGTTCCCAATCGATCACAACTCCTGTGGAACTTAAGACGAAAAACAAAGTGAAACAGCGGGGATGGTGGGAGTGGAGGGAGGGAGAGGTGGGGAGGGACAAAAAGAGAGCGGGAAAGCCCTTGTCCCCTTGACAAGATACATATATGCACCAAATGCTCAACTCCACTGTAAACCTTAAACTGTGCACTTATACCTATCAATAAAATGGGGAAAAAATTATAGTAAAAGGCGCCTTGCCACTGATCTCCAAGTGTCCTCTCTCACTCTGAACACACTTACACCCACGTCCTTTCCCCCCTCTACAGAAGCTCGCTTATTTGAGTGTCTTTAGAAAGTATGACCACAAACAGGGTCAACTCAGGTACTGAACACCATCCAATGGAAAGTCAAGTCAGGTTTCTCAAAGTACTACAGCCCTCATCACCCTTACTCAGCAGACTCGGTGCCATGGACCTTCTGGCCCTTCCCCAAACTCAAAATGACCACGAAAAGTAAATTTTTAAATCAACTCAGGACATCAGAGCAGCCCCAGGAGTGCAAATAAAGACACTCATGAGAGAGGACTTCCAGAACGTGGAAAACACACGCGATAAGGTCACAAAAAGCAACAGGGTACACTCTGAAAAGAATTAATGCCAATGTGTCTTACTGGAATAATGTTTTAAATAAACATTCACCAAATTTGATAATCATACCTCGTTTTTTTTTTCTTTCTTCCTTTTTTGAGACAGGGATTCGCTCTGCAGTCCAGGCTGGTGCTGAACTCACTATGAAGCCCAGACTGGCCTTGGATTCATAGCAATTGTCCTGCCTCAGCCTCCTAAGTGCTGGGATTACAGGCATGCACCAATATGCCCAGCTTATGTGGTACTGGGGAACTGAACTTGAGTACTTAGCATCTGACACAGTGCAAGTGCTTTAATTGCTGGGCCATTCCTCCAGCCCCACATTTCTTATTTTCAAAGATAATAACAATACAAACAAGTTAAACATGGAACTTCTCAAAAACAGTCCTTGTTTTAAAAATAGACAACTTTAAATAATAATGATTAAATCAGAAATGGTAATAAAAATCTCATATTACCCCAACAACTAAGGAAACACAGACTGTATAAATATAGGTGAAAGTATGCTACTACTCTACCCTATACAGGGAAAAGCCAATAAAATATTTTGTATTTTGATAGCAATCAGTTTTAGAAAAAGTTTAAAGATCTTTCAGTTCAAATACATCTAGCAAGTAAAAGAAAAAAACAGGCTGTAATCTGAATATTTAATGACAAAACAAGAAATAGGCAACTTCTTCTTACAAGAGGCCAGTAATAAATATTTTAGACTTTTGGGCAACATACAGTTAGCATTTTGAGAATTCTTTGTTCTGCTTTGCAGCCCTCTAAGAATGTGTAAGTCAGGGCTGGAGGAATTGTTTAGTGCTTGCCTAAGCAGTAAGTACTGGAGTTCGATTCCCCTGAACCACATAAACTGGGCGTGGTGGCGCACACCTGTAATCCCAGCACATGGGAGGCTGAGGCAGGAGGAGTGCTGAGAGTTCAAGTCCAGCCTGGGCTTCATAGTGAGTCCAGGACCAGCTTGGGTGGCAGAGTGAGACCCTATGTCAAAAAAAAAAAAAAAATGTAAAAGTCATTCTCAGGTTGAGTGCTCTGGGCTGCCAACCTCTGCCCAAAGAGGAAGGCAGAAAGGAAGGGAAAGTTAAGAAGAACTGGAAAGCACTAAGCAGAGATGATAGAAGGCAGGTGAAATAGGGAAGCTGTGCTTTTTTTTTATAAATAACCTCAGCTTCCCAGTAAAATACTCAAATTAAGTCAAAAAATGTAATCTACCTAACATTTTTTCACAGGACCCAATCCTCAAGAATTAAGATTCCAAAAAATGTTTAAATATTATATGAAAGAACAAGTTTGGCTCACAGGAAAGTGTCAATATAAAAATACAAGCATGCTAATATTCACAGCAAGCAGAACACAAAGGCATTACATAGTATAAAGGAAATCATTTTACATTGATAAAAAGGTATAATTGCCAACAAGCCTTAACTATCATGACCTTTACTTCAGAAAGTAACACCACAATGAAATATATAAAGCAAACTAGTAGAAACTAAGAAATTGACAAAAACACAGTAATTGTAGGAGAATTTATTATACCTAAGTTCATGATAGATGAAGAAAGGGAAATTTTAAATAAGGACAAGGGATTCATGACTAATACTGCTGTGCTGGAGTGTTTGTAAATGATTACAAATAATAAGGCCATAAAATCTTTCAACAGAATATTTTAAATATTTTAAATTGTATTACCTGATCAAAAGAATAAAAGTTAAACATTTAACCACTAATAAATTTAAATAGAGAAAAAGATGCAATAAAACACTCATTTTACAATTATTCGGTCATAAACATTTGACCAAAATCAACAAAAGATGTGAAAGCGACAGAACTATAATTCAGTACCACATATATACATAAAAATCCAAGAGTAAGAAGTCAAGTGCTGTTCCATATGAAATACATGACCAAATAATTTTTTATTCCTGAACTACAAGGATATTTTAGCATTAATAAATTCAATGAACGTTTAATCCAAAGGAATAAATTTTAATTTAAATATTATATATCAATAGATGTCAGATATATTTGGTCAGAATATCTGATTTAGGTTCTTAGTAATTTATTATTTGAAAATGATTATCTAGTTAGGAAAGTCAAAGTAATCAACAGAAAAAAAAATACTTGAACTTACACACAACTTCAGTAAGACATACAACATAAAAATGAGTATACCCATAGATTCCTCACGTAACTTCACTAACTAATCAGATAATATAAAGCCTGGGAAAAAGAACATCCCATTCGCTAGTCTCCCGGGAATTGTACAAGACCCCAACAGATTCCAAAGTCCACAGATGCTCAAGTTTTCTACATAACACAGTCTAACAGTTTTAATGACATGCACACATCCTCCTGTACTCCTTAAATCATGTCTACATATAATACCTAATACAATGTAAATAATACACAAATAATTGTTAAACTCCATCATTGAGGGATTAAATTACTGTACATGTTTAACATGGGTGCATTGTTTAAAGTACTTTCAATCTGAATCCATCGATGTGGGAACCGTGGGAAAATCGGGCTATACATACACATGTAAACACACAAACTCCAACTTGACTTTCTTGTAGGTCAATGAAGGAAAAGCCCTCACAAGTTTGTTACATAGAAACAAGCATGTAAGAATACAAAGGAAAATCTTACCAAGACAATAGCATTTGGGGCACCTGACTGTCAAGCTATAAGATGGTTGAAATGTTTTAAAAAGTGTGGCTCTCAGCATTGGAGAAGACAGAAATCCTGACCTCAGTCCCATGGGTAGAAAACTTCCCAAACAGGTTTTTCAAACCCCACAGTCAAGCGCCAGGGTACGGTTTGGATCTGAAACGCTCCCCGGAAGCCGCATGTATTTGGACAGTGCAGATTGGATAGGGCGCTCTCAGGAGGTGGGGCCTAGCCAGGGGAGGCAAATCACAAGGGCTTGACCAGAAAGGCAATATGCTAGCTCCGCCCTTCCTCACTTTTTCAGCTTCCTGTTTGCCATGCAATGAACAGCCTCTCTCCAGCTAAGGCTCCTCCCTGTGCTTGCGTTCACTATTGCTGGTGGCTCACGGATGGAGTGAGCCCGTGTGAAACCGTGAGCTAACATAAACCTTTCCTCTGAATTTGTGGATGACACTCTCTCCCAGCAATCGTAAAGTAACTGTGACACAGCACAGGGAAACAGCCAAGGGGACACGCAGCAACTATTCTGGGAATATCACAGAAGGAAAGTGACATCTGAGCAAACAGATTGGCCTTTTGGGGCCTTTCGAAGCCTTCAGCACAGTGACCTTCCAGAAAACTTTTAAAAATTCCCCTTCTAGACAACTTAGCATTATCTCAGGTGGCAAAAAAAAAAGAAAAGAAAAATGAAAAATGAAAAAAAAATAAAAATTCCCTTTCTAGTGAGACTGTCAGTTTTCTAACATGCTCACTAACAGTTGGTATTATATCATTTTTATTTTGTCTTGCTTAGTTTGGCAAATGAAAAAGGAAGCCTAATTTAAACTGTATGCCTTGTGTCTAATACAGTTAGTCGTAGTAATTTTTTTCCCAGTACTAGGGATCAACTCTAGGGCCTTCATATTAAGCTACGCCCCCAGACTTGAGACACGGTCTTGCTAAATCATTAAACCGAACAGAATCAGCTCGAACTTGCTATCCTCCTGCCTTAGCTTCCCAGAGTGCTGGGATTATAAACGTGTGCCACAGTACCAGCTAGTATTTCATATGCTTCCTATTTCTGTGTCTACATTAATAAAAATTCATCTTATAGCCCTTAATGCACTATGTCACACAGTCGCCCAGACTGTGAGTAGGTTCTTTCCCTTGACAAGACTGCAAGTCGCAAGTAGAGACCGTGACTATCTTATCCCTGTCCCTGTAGTACAAAGCACTCTCCAGTGGACAGCAAGCGCAGGAAGCCCTCTGTGAACAGCTAGGAGGTGCTCTGTGCACAGGGAGTGAGACGGCGGGCTCGGGAACATCTGCACTTGGGCACTGTGAGCAGCAGCTGCATCCAGGGCCCATGAAACCGGCAGCGCTTTCCCGGCAATACAGATCTCTGCCAACGTTAGTAAGAGCAACAGTAGACGGACAAAGAAAAACAAAAACAGAGCAAAGCTGTAGTTTATTCCATTGACTTCATGATTGTCAGGTGGAGAAAAGTTTGTAAAACTCAAGAAGAATTTTCTTCTGGAAATACATGTTGCTTAAGAGACTGTTTCAATGTACCTGTGGAACTGTCAGAGAAAATTAGATTCTCTGGAAATAACAGTCACTTGAATCTCCGCTTTTATTTCTAAAGAGTTCCCCCGCTTTAACTTCTATTTGTTGTTCCTTTACAACACCTTAAGAGATGCATTTGGTCGGGTATTATCTACTCAAGAGACACGGGAAAGGCCCTGCGGGAAGGCGATACAGCACTTCAGCTGACAAGGCACTTATACACGTTTGTGGTGGCATTCAGGCAAGAGCCCAGCCCTTCCTGCTACAGCTCCTTAAAGGTACTCTGAGAACGGAAGCTGTCCCGCCTGGGGTACTCGCGGTGGAACCAACGGTGCCCCAAAACTACTTCTACCACCTCCTAGTCTCATGAATCTGACCTCAGCTGGAAAAGGTGTCTTGACAGGTGTAATTATTTTAAGGCTCTTGAGATGAGATCACCCTGGTTTACTCAGGTGGGCCTTAGCTCTAACAACAAGCCTCCTCGTAAGAAACCAAAGAGGAAAAAAGCTCCAGGCAGGTGGACAGAAGGCCATGCAAAGGCTGAGGCTCAGAGAGCAGTGCCAAGACCCCAAAAGAACGCCACCAGCCCAGCAGAAGCTGGAAGAGGTGTGGAACAGATGTCCCCTCGAGCCCTCGCTGACACCTTGGTTTTAGATTTTGGACTTCAGAACTGTAGAAGAAAAAAAAGTTCCTGCTGTTTTAAGACAACACATTTGTGGTAGATGGTTACGGAAGTCCGAAGGACCTCATTAATGCAGGGGCCAGTCTTACCACCAGCCAGCCTCTTAGATCCCTATTCCTCATGTAACTTCAATTCTTTCTAGACTTTCATGTAAAACATTACAGCAGCCTCCTTGTAGGCTTCCTTCCTGCCCTCAGCCTGTCTCCTCCAATCCTACTTCCAGGCCACGGTCATGAACAACTTCCAAATATGCAGACTAGAAATCAGCCTGCTCCTAAAATACTCTATCAATGGCTGGCAATCCAATCATGGACATCAAGATAAAAGCTAAGATGCTTCATCTATGCCGACAGATTCCTAATAATCAGCCCAACTTGTCTCTTGAGCCTCTCACTGGATAAAACCCCCACGTGCCCTTTCCTCCAGCCAAGGCTGCCTGTTCTCAGCCCTCTAAGCATGCAAAACTGTTTCATACAGACTCTTCCTACAGCTGTGGATACGCTTCTCCCTTTCCAGGGCCTGCTCGAGCACCATCACCTTTCTGAGGACTTCCTTTAGTTGGTCCCTCTCCCTCTGCCGCCATCTCCAAGAATCTGAGCTCTCTTCCAGCAAGTCCTCACTGTTTGCAGCCCAGTCCTGAGTGATGGCACCAACCACACCTGACTACACCCATCCGTGGGCCTGTCCATCTCCCAGGGCAAGACAAGGTCTCTCCTTGCCTGCTTCCGAAAACTTCACCTAACACCTGGCACGTAGCATAGACAGAAAACAGATGGGCAGGTGAAGACCCCAACGTGAGGCTGGACACACAGACTGGCAAAAAAGGCAGGAAAGTGCCAGAACACAAGAGGAACCGCTGAGAGTTATGCAAATGAATTCTATGAAAATTCTAAAGTCAGCTGAAGGTAAAGAGAACAAGAATACTTCCTGGAGCTTCCCAGTTGTTAAATCACTTTCCTAGGCACCAAATCATTTACTTTTCACAATGGTCTGCTGACATAAGGACCCACTGTTCATAAAGACAAGGCTCAGACAGACAACTGTGGGCGTTAGCTTAGGTCTCTCCGCCAGTGAGTGCCAGCTAGGGGTCCTGGCCAAGCTGCCTGACTCCTCGGTCCATCACAAGGCTATGATCCCCTGCCCTCTGGTTGTGTTCCAGTGGGACCCACTCCGGTCTCCATCATGTACAGAGAATGAGCAGTGCCGTGAACATGTGACTGTGCCCATGTGGAAACCAGAGACCCACAGTTTGCTTGAAAATGACTGACAGAATGGAAACTGACAAGTCATCATCTGCTTGTGGCACTGTTGACGACTGGTTAACGTGAATTTTGTGTTGATTCCTGCTAGATGGAAGAAGATGTCACTTATCGTTAATGGGGTGTCACACATACGCTTGCCTGAAGGAAAATGCTCTTTTGGTTGTTGTTGTTCTCAATTTTCTCCTCGTTTTATAGCCATAAAAACAGATTCAGCAAAAAAGAAAAAAGATGATTCTTCCTAGGGGTGGGATGGGAAGGCATCCTTCTGATTGATGTCCTCCTTTCTCTATTGAGACAACCAAAAGCCAATCAAAAACATGTGTGGCAGTAAAATGAGTTCTTTGAGAGGTGCTCAGAACTCCAAATCATAACTTCACAATCCAGTAGTCATGGCCAGGAGGAATACAAATCCATGTAGGTCCACCAGGCTCCGTCAATTATGTTTTTCTCTGATCAACTGTGATGACTTCAAAATACATTTATTAATCATAATACATATTGAGAACTTTACCATGCACTACCGAAGTGTTTAGTAGTTCATCTCAATATAAGCCATATAATTATCCTAAGAGGCAGGTGCAGATCCACATGCCCTGATCTAAGAACTCTAAATCTTCCAATCTTTGAAAATCAAAAGGTTTTTTTTCCCATAATTCTGGTGCAAATTTATTTGCTGTTAAGAGTTAAGCCAATAAATTTTCAAACCTCCTTAATATTAATATCCATGCTTCTTACTATAAAAAATATCAACATGCTTTATTTGAGGGTGCTACCCCAGCTCCTGCACGGAGTGTTATTTAGTAAATGGCATTTGTATTGTATTTCCTTTCCTGAAAAAAATAAATCTGAACTCACAAACACATTTGGCCTAAAGGACTTCTTCTGAGGAGCTAAGAAGCCTTAAAGAAATTAGGGAACTTGCCTGAGGTTATAGAACTCTAAAGCAGCAAAGGTTTAGTGGGTCTGGGGAGGCCATGATGCAGAGCTGGCATGATTGGTCACTGAACTTGGTCCTCTTTTACAATGCCCCCTCTACTGGTCTCCACCCCTATCATTTTAATTCAGCAGCCCAGACTGCTTGTTCATGAGCAAAAAAATCTGGATATGTCTTACGGCAACTGAGAGGCAAAAGAAATCATAATTAAAATGATTTACGAAAAGAAATGTTAGGATATAAACCTGGATGTCAAATGTAGCAATAGTATCATTCATAGTTAGGGCTAATCTATCAATACATAGAACCATGACTTGAGTTTGTATATCAAAAAGCAAAGAAATATATCTATCAATCTGTTGCTGGACAGCCAGCACAGTTATGTTATTTTCTCCTATTAGAGTGGGTAAGTCAGACACTAAAGCCAGGCGTCTTGTGTTGAAAGCTTAAGTCCATAATTTCATAATTACTTAATCTTGAACAAGTTACATAACCACTCTGTGCCTCAGTTTCCTTGTGTGAAACATGGATGGTATCAATAGTAGCCACCTCAAGAGCAGTCATGATAATTAAGCCCTATACTTTTGCTTCACTTGTCAGCCTTCCATCAGTATAAGGAAATACCTGAGGGCCGTAACATTTCAAAGAAGAAAGGTTTATTGTGGCTCCCATTTTTGGAGGCTTCAGTCTATGACCACTTGGCCTGGTTGCTTTGGACCTATGGCCAGGAAGCATAGCATGATGGGTAGTACATCGAAGATCACACTAATTTCTTCCCACTAGGCCCACTTCCTCAAAGTTTCACTAACTCCCAACAACGTCGTAGCTGGCAACTAAGCCCTTTCTAAGCGGGCTTTTACGGGGCACTTATTTAAAACACGGCACCAGATACAGAGACAGATGGATGGACACACAGATGATTTAGGATGGTCAGACAGATGATTTCGGTTGGATGTATAGACAAATAGATTGTGTTTCCTATTTTGACTTCTCTGAAATTAAGGCCTGTCTTGTTGGTGGGGTAGACTTCTAATCCTAATATTGTTTTCCTTTATAGGGTGTTAGAATCGCTGGAATGAAGTTAATGTTTTTCGACAGACTGGATGCATTTTTTTTTTAGTCTCCAGAGAACAAATTGAGACAAGAGCTAGTTACGAACTCCAGCTGTGCCCACAAGTCTCTTCACATGAAGGTCACACTTTCCTGTCCCCAGGATGAAGAACTTCGGACTAAACATCAGGCCACCTAGGTGTTTCTGCCCCAAGGGAAGAGCTAGGCATGTCTTTTTTTATTTGCATTTCAAAATCCTAACACATGGCTGCCATCCGCGACTTTGGATTTTCCTAATGAGTTTCAGTCAGTGCCTCTGTCACCTTCAAGAGGAAGCCAAGGATTTTTACCTTCAAAATTAGCATCAATGGATGTCAAAAGGCATTTCAAGGAGTCAAAATGTGTTTGGGACCTAATTGCTTGGTCTCTCAGTGTCATCTGAGGGCTCTATCTTCAGTAAAGCAAGTTCTCGCCCCTTTGGAAAATTAGTCTCAAAAACTAAGTTTCTCCAAGTCATATACCGGAGAAAAATGTCAAAACAAATTTATCCATAAAGGCCAAGAAGTAAGAATAAATCATAAATACCACCTTTCCTTGATTTAAAATTCTCTAATGACTTTCTACTCTACTCAGAATAAAATATTTTTCCTTTCCATAGTTTTATAAGCCTTGCATAAGCTTGATATGTGGCCTACCCATCTCTCCCAATATTTTAACTTTCACGTTCCTCCAAATACTGTAGCCACTAGCCACGTAAACAAACCATATTCCAAATATACCAGTTGTTTTTGTTTTTTTTATGCCTCATGAACCTATCAAATATATTCCTGTCTCCTGTAGTTTACATTTGCTATTCCTCCGGCTTAGAAAGATCAACTCTCACCCCAGGCCTTCTGGGCTCAGTTGTGCAGGATGTTCACTACGCAAAGCCAGCCAAATCAAAAGGTGCCTTTTTCTAATTTAGACAAAGTAACCATATGGGCTGGCAGCAGTCCCGCTTCCTTCTGGTGATTCATCTATTCTTAAATAACTGAGCAGCTACTATGAGTTAAGCACTGTTCTAGGCACTGAGATTACAGTCACCAACATGAGGAGTTTGTTCGTGTTGGAAGGTAAAGAGTTCCATTCCAAGGAAACCTGAAGTGTGAATCCTTTTTCAGGCTCCACGATAATGAAAAATCTGTATGTTCTGGAAACAGAAAGTTGAGGTACAGCTGAAAAGTAATTATTACGAAGGGAGGAGGGACATGAGGCTGAACCCACGGCAAAGCACTGGGTTATCTGGGATCCTGGAAGTCACACCAGAAAGGTTTGGGGATTATTCTAAGTAAGCTGTAACAAGGTATTTGAGATTTTAAGCAAGCAAGGTGATAACCAAGTGTGTATTTTGGGAAGATCCCTGTAACTCGGGCATGTCCAGATGAACCTCCGGCAGTGATGGAAATGTCATGTCTAACCATCAAATACTAGCCACTAGCCACATGAAGCCCTTGAAATGCGGCTGGCACAATTGAGAAACTGAAAGCTTAATTGTATTCTCTAATTAATTTTCTGTTAAAGACCCCTGTGTGGCTGGCAGCTACAGTATTGATCAGCACCACTTAACTGCTGGGTGAAGAATAATTACGGGGCATTGGGGAAGACAAGAGGAGAGCGGAGGCAGGAAGATCCATCAGGAGGTTGGTGTATTGGTCTGGTGAGGAGACAATGAGAGCTGGAATCAGAAACAGAGAGGAGAATTCACTCAGATTGGTAAAGTCATCCGGGGGAAGTGCCAGGAGGGCATAGGGACAAAGGGAAAATGAGGACTGGGGATGGAGAGCACCCAGTGGGATTTTTAATTTCAGCAGCCAAGTGGGTGGTAGCATCATTTTGATATGGAAAAGACTGAAGAAGCATCAAGTCTTGGGACGGAAACAATCAACAAACAAAATATTGGCTCTTCCCCAAGTCTTCATGTGGCAGGTTCATTCTTGATATTTGGGCCTCAAATGTCAGCTCAACTGTTACCTCATCCTCACTGGCTTCATCCCCTCTCTTCTCCCAACTAAAAACTCCTCATGCAGCAGCTCCACACCCTGATCCCTGCAACAGTACCGGGAACATAGCAAGATAAAGGCCTTCATCTTGTCCAACAAAAAAAACCAAGGCTCAAGCCTCTAAGGCTAGTGTCATGTTTGAATTTCACACAACATAAACTAGTGAAAGCAAAGTGTGTTCACACACCTGGCCCAGGTATAAATGAATAAATTCTGTTTGGAATTATTTACCAGGCCTGTTTATTTGGAAAACTGAGTATAATTTCCAGGTAATGAGCTGTATCATCTGACAGGTGCAAAGCAAGATGCTGATCAAGGTGGTGATTCCCAGCACTAAGGTACCATTTTTCTCCAAGGTGTTTGGACAGAGAGCTGAGAGGGTGTAAAATCAAAGCAGAGTAACTCCTAGGCTACCTTTTTTTGAAAGTTCAAAGTGTCCTTAAGTCCTGTCTGTTCTTAGGAGCCAAGCAAAACCACCTTCCACCAGTGTCTCCAAAGAGCAGCTCAATCTCTCAGATGAGTGGGTACTAGTGGCATGTGAAGGGGCTTTTTTATTGAAGGGGTTACAGGGAAAAAAAAATCTGGATTTGAATTCAGTTTAAATCTTGAGAAAGTCACACAGCCTCTCTGGGGTCCCCACTTTTTACTCACACTCCCCATCAGATAGTCTCTTACCAACTACAGCAAAGCCATTATCACTCCAAAAATTTGGAGCCCAGAGTAGAACTTTCCGCGCATTTGTTTTGGCAAGTCAAGCAGGAGCCTTGCACGACTTTATCACTGCTTCCCCAAGACTATGTTCTTGGTCTCTCTTTCGCTCCCCCTTACGGGGCACATGCAGAGCTTCTCCACAGTTTCTTTCACTCTACAGTGACTCAAAGTCACGAGGACACATTTCCTTTTCCTCTTCACAGGTTCCTGAAATGAGTTCCTTCCCACCAAAAGCAATTGTAAGCATTGGGTGACCAACTCCAGAAAATTAGTACAAGTACTAAGATGAGAGACAGAGAGGAGAAAAAAAAAGACTTTCAATTTCAACTACACTCACGCTCCTCACAAGATGATCATGGCCCTTATTTTTTGCTAGTCCCAAATTCTTAACAAAAAGAAAGGCAAAAACTATGCCCCATCACTGCTACAGGTCACCTTCTATTTGTCGGCAGCATTCATTCCAAATCAGGAGTGCACCATTCACTTTTTGAACGTGATTTCTCACCAGAGCTGTGGCACCATCTCGATTTCCCGTCAAAATTCTGGACAACATGGCATTAAAAAAATAACTAGCATTCATTAAAGATTCAACCATGAGTCATTACAGACATGAACTAAGGTTTAATTCTGAAGCTCTAAGTTTGTAAGCACACTTTCTCAACAAGGAAATCATTTGTGGAATACTTGATAGAGACACAAAGGACGAGAGACAAAAAAAATCTGATTTAAAAACAATACTGTTTTTCATTGATTTGAAAATAATTGAAACAAATAATTCTATCTACTGAATATCATTCAACTACTCACAGCTACTTTTACAGTTTTTAAAAATATGAGCATGTCCATCTATGATTAAAGGAACAAGCAAGATGAAAGAAAACATACAGCCCAATTTCATCGACCGAAAACTATATGGAGAGCCTTAAAAAGAAACACATAAAAATACTACCAATAGCTATCTTTGGATAATCAGAAAATACGTCGGCTCTTGTTTCCTTAATCTTTTTACTTTCCTGTATTTTCCAGATTTTGTATAGTAAGCACATATTTAGCAAAATCTTTCTATCAGCAATTTTTAATAAATTTCTAAAACGCGTAAGCCTTTTTTGTGAAAATGTCTTCTGTAAAAATTTCTATCACTTTTGTGGCATTATGGTGCTTGAGGAGACAAAATAGACTGTCATCATGCCTATATTCACCCCCAGCTTCAAGAGAGGGTTCTAGGCAACACTGCATCTGGAGGTTACAGGTCAGGCAGAGACTGGCAGCTTGACTGCTCACCCTGGGAGCCCGGGAGAATCAACACAGAAGGCTCAAGCAACCAAAACCATTACTCCAACCCACCAAAAGGGGATGGGGAGTGATTTAGATACGGTACAGAACTCTCAGTCCTATGACATGTATTATCACCCTTCATGCAAAATACTGCTCAACTAGCAACATTATAACCACTTTACAGATAAGAAAATGTATGCAGAGAGAAGAAAGGCTTCTTCTTGCCCAACGCCACGAACTAACTCCTTCTCAAAATTCAGGTATAAATCCAAGTCTACAAATGCCAATGATTGGGCCATCTGCTTTACACCACGTGGACTCTTTCGTATGTGCATGATACTGATAATTGAGTTCATGGCCTTCACACTGAGCTACATACCACTGCACTTTTTAGTTTTGATTTTGAGATAGAGTTTTACTAAGTCACTAAATTGCCCAGGTTGGTTTCAAACTTGTAATTCTTTTGCCTCAGCTTCCTCAGCTTTCTAAAGTGCTGAGATTATAGGACTGCAGCATTTGGCCCAGCTAGACAACAATAATTAAAGGTATAAACGTATTTGAGATATAAAGACTTGCACAACGTCATCTATTCTAGACACACCTTGCACATAACCTCCTGCAGAAGACCCTGCAACTATGAGTTTCAAGACAATAAGCAACTAAAGGCAAACATTTGGAATTATTTATAGATAAATTATGGTATTAATCTGTTATCATGTAATACCATCTCCTAAACAGATTTCTGAGTCAAAAGATATGAAGGCTTTAAGGCTTTTGATATGCTCTTCCAAACTTTCCTAACAAAAGGTGGTATGAATTTATAAGTCCATGAATATAGCATACAAAAAAAAAACCACTTGGTTACCTATGTGCCATCCGTGGGAATTTCAATTTGAGAAAAATCTCCACACTGACTAGAAAAATATGAGCAGCTTTTACAGAACCACACATGATATTATCTGAATGTGACCATTCAACTCTGTTACTGTTAATAAATACAATTTCAAGACTAGACAGCCAGCTCCTTTAGCTGTTTGGGGGAAAAATGAAGTGTCTGTAGTTCAGTAGAAAAATATCAGAGCAAGCACAGAATCATGGAAAAGACTTCAAAGATCAGTCACGACCCTGGGTTTCAAATTCAAATATCAACAGAGAGAAGACTATTCTATTGACACTTATGAGGAGTCCATTTAGTTCCACATCCTGTCCTCTTGCTCTGAATTCACCCTCGGAGCAATCTCGGGGGAACCTACCTCTATCCCCATTCTACAGAAATGTAAAAGGATGATCCAAAAGTTCGACCAAAGCAACCAGTAACAAAATGTAAAACTCAGATTTACACTCTGACGTGTCTAGATTAACCTTTCTTGATGCTTTCTCTGCTTTTATTTTCATCTCATTTACTAGGCTCCGATATTAAAATATTTATTACAATAAATATACAATAGTTCGGAAGTTCTATTAAAGAAGAAATGAAGAATTGCCCATAATTGTCTACCAAAGCAAGAATCACTAATATTTTCATTTTCTTCCATTCCTTTAAGCATAGTTATGTAGCATTTAAGTAAGACTAGTAACAGACTGCTTATAAAGGCTAGTTGACTAAATTTTAAACATAGTGTCAGACTTTTTAATGGCATCCAATATTACTTGAAACTATCATTTGTTTCAACATCTGCAGATAATTCCATGAAACAAAAGCCACATAATTATTTTAGCCATTTTCTACATCTGGACAATTAAATTTGTTTTTCTCATTTTTTCCCAACCCAAATAACATTGCGTTCAAAAAAAAAAATCAATACATCTATTACCTCTTGTGAGTACCACTAATTATTTTTCTAAAATAATAAATTTCTCAGAATGGAATTATAGCGTTGAAGAATACGAACATTTTTAAGGTTCTAAAATCAGTCACAACACCACTTCAGCGGACAACAAACCTTACAGTGTGCAACAGTGGCTCCGTAAGATTAGAATGGAACTGGAAAGTCCCTATGATCCAGCAACACCAGCCATCATGTCACCGTAGCACAATACATCACCTTCGTCTGTGTGGTGGTGTAAACCAACCTACTGTACCACCAATCACATCAAAGTAGGGCACATCCTATCTCTATGAAGACAGATTATTGCAAAGCAGTATGCCACGTTTACCAACGGCAGCCTCACACACCACATGGTTACACCATCCCTCAACCACACTGAGGTCACACCGTGTGTCTGACCCACAGCATCGATGAGCAAGCACGCATTACGATGTCCACACAGGCATGACCCAGACTACCACCACATTTCTCAGCATGTGTCCTGCCGTTAAGCAAAATGCCTAACTTTACTAAACTGACCTCCGGAAAGGTTGCAGGAATGTACACTGCATTGACAAAAGCATCGCCTCATCCCCATCAATACCACTGTTTAAACTGTCAACATAAACAGAGAAAAATGATACACCTCTATTGTTTAATTTACATATTAGCGATAAAGCTGGTTTTTCAGATTTTTATTTCCTATGACAATTTTTCTTACATGCATTACCTATTCAAACCTATTTCTCATTTTTCTATCAAAACATGGTCTTTCTGTTGTTTATTAATGCAGTTCATGTACCAGAACAACAGACTCTTGTGCATTTTCTGTGTTGTAAATATTTTTCTCAGGTTCTTTTAACTTTTGTGACTGTAGTCTTGGCTATAAGCACTTTAGACTTTTATCAAACTAAATTCATCATTTCTGTACCCTTTTAATTTATGTCTCGGCTTTTATATTGGGAAAGTCCTTGCTGTCTCTGAAATCAAATAGTCACCTTCATTTTCTTAAATTCTCGTCTTTTCCACAGCACTGGGCTGATTCTTATTTTGTATGGGTGAAATGTCAAACAATAACTGAAATATCTTTAAGGATTTAAAAAAAAGTTAATCTATCTGAGAAGACACATTCACAGCAGATAAATTATGGATGACTCTGCCCCCTTTGTAATCTCAGGGCTGACAACTACCACGTGCATCAAACATTCTCATGAGAGTCCTAAATCCCCTTATCCCAGGTCTCCAGTCTGGGCCTGGTGGAATCCCTAATGCTCTGATCCCCGCCCCAGGGGAATATTAAATTCAAGTCCAAAGGTAAGTGACTATAGACGCAGACAGCTTCTGACCCCAAATTTCAAATTGGCCAGGTGTTGCTAGAGTACCTGCCAAGTCCAGCCCCAAACTCAGATCGGTAGGGAGCACAGAGGCATGCCCTGAGGGGTCCTTCTGACATTCCAAAAGCTGGGTCCCAGGCAAGAGTGTCTGGAGGGGCCTTCCTGAGAGAAAGCAATTAAAATTCACATCACAAAAGAAATGAGGCTTTTTTTATTCTAAACTGCAAATCGTGGTGTGGTTAATCAGAGCAATTATAAATGGTAACATCATTATTCAAGCTTCTATTTCCAAACGAAGTCATTTAAATGAATACATTTTCTGCCTTGGAGCAGTAGCTGCCAGTGAGCCTTTAAAAGGAAAAGAAAGGAGTGAAAGGAAAAACAGAAAACAGGAGAAGCCACTGGTGCAAAGCCTTCAAGGACAGGGTAAAAAGAACTGGGAGTCTGGAGCCCCGGGATGGTCTCAATTCAACCCAGGTGCATTCTGGAACCGCAGACAAGACCTTGGTTCCACCTGGGTGGAGAGGAGAAAGGATAAACGTGCACTCATGATCCCTTCTGGCTCTGACATCTCAGCTCTAGAACACCACAGCTATTTTAAGATTGCTCTATCTGTAATTTTACAGACCCATCGACATATCAAATGTACTCGCTTATTCAAATAAGATGACAAACGTCTTCAGAACCTGCCTCTACGTGGTAACAGACCTGTGTCTGCGAAACCAAAGCCTGCACTGACCCATAGAGGAGAAAACGCCTAAGTTTTGGCATCAGAGGGGCCTGGGTTTCAACCTCAGCTCTGTCCAAGGAGGCCTTAATGTTTTCCAGGGTTTGACTAAATTCTAGACACATTTTTTCCCGATAATACACATTGCCACCACCCTCCCTTTTCTCAGAGCACTTACTTCAGAAGACTTTTACTTGCAAATTCTTTCTCTGTCCCTTGCAAAAGATGTATATCCCCGACCTAGTATCAATTTTACAACACGAGAAACGTTTTTCTCTGGGCCCCAGTTACTATCCCTTTGAAATCTAGGTATCTCTCTCTCCCAGTCTCTAATGGGAAGGTAGGAGCCTCACTTTACCGCTGTCCTGGGAATACTGTTCCCGAGGAGATATGAACACTTACATCTACAAACCCCCACAGAGATAACACAGCAGAGAAGCCAAAGTTAACAACTGCACCAGCGTCCAATTTGGCGAACCAGTGAATTCACTGGGTTACCCACAGGAGCGTGGGTGAGGGGTTACCTACAGACGCCTAGGTGAGGGCTACTTACAGGACCATGGGTGGGGGGTCACTTACAGACCTACAGGAGACACAAAGGGACTTGTATTACAGGCGAGCCCACACCAGCATAGACGGCAACTCACAGAAACTGGCTGGCGCCTCCGGAGACTCCACTCCTGACACCTACTCTCCAGGCGGCTCCCGCTTTTCCCTCGCCTTCTTCTCACCATCTCGCCCGCCTGGAGTCTGCGCGCTGCACTCCCACACACACTTCCCCAGTCCTTAAATACCCTCAGGTGCATCGCTCCTATCAGGCCCGAGGGTGAGCGCCACAGCCTCGGCGCAGGCGCCAGGAGCTACACCTGCAGGTAAGAACCACGGGCAGCCCAGGTGCGCAGGATAGTGGGGAACGGGCCTGGCCCGGCCCTGAGGGTTCCACGCAGCCACGCCCACCCGTGCACCTGTGAGCTTTCCCTCCTCCAGACAACAAGCGCTTTCAAGATGAGACAGCTTACTTGCGGTTTGGTAAGGCGAAACAGAAAGCCCGAGTGGGCAAAGAGCCGCACCTGTTCAGAGCTCTGCAGCCCTTCCTTTCAGTAGATCCCTTTGCTTTCTTTCTCTCTGCAGTAGTCTTCGATTACATCTTCCTTTCCTGGTTTAACTGTCTGGTCTGTTACTCAGAGACAGTTCCAACAGTGTGCACACATTTGCTTCAACTTCCTTGAACCTCGGGGCCCCTCTCTGTGAAAAGCACGCAAAGTCCTTGTTTTCAGGAGTGAATGAGACGTTTCAGGGGTGAATCAAGGCATGCACGTAATCACCTGTGCGGGGCAGACAGGCCGACTGCAACGTCTATCTCCCTGTGCAAGGTAACCCTTGGGTCGGCCCTCTCCACGCGGGTGTGTGCCTGGCCATGTGAGCTGCTTTGGCCAGTAACACATCAACAAATGGCCATGAGCCGCAAACAAAGGCTTTAAAAAGCGCTTGTGTGCCCATCTTCATTTTGTCTTACACTTGGAATCCTGGGAGCATCATAAAAACGACCCTGGGCTAATCTACGGCAGCTCGGAAACCCACAGGTGGGGGCCATGGCACTTAAGTTACCTTCCACCAAACACCAGAGACGTCAGGGTGCACGTCACCCATGAAAGCCCAGGAGAGATCAAAACCACTTGCCAGACCAGAACAACCACTACTGAGCCGTCTAGTCACACAACAAAATGGTAATTATTGTCAGCTACTGTGCTACGGGATAGTTTGTTAGACAGCCAAAACGGAGTAAGTGTTCATTCTCTACTTGGTCCGTGGGCTGGCTTTTCTGGGTGGCTAGGAAGGCAGACTACCAGCCAACAGGACAGGGCAGTGCTCTCAGTATCTCGTCCTTTTCCCAGCTTTCTCTAACTCTCCCCGTGGGAGACAGCTACCGGTAGGCAGGTGTTATCAAGGCCCTCGACTCTTCCAAGGGGAGATGTGGCCCCACCAGTATGTGGGGATGCAGCTTAGGATCAGGCACCTCCGTGCAGAGACACTCAGTCCTGCAGGTGCTGAAAGCCTTCCTTATTTGCCTTCCAGGGGCGCCACCCAGGAGCTCCTTTCCTAGGAGCGGTAGCCCTCCGATATGCGTATTTCCTCAGCAGCACGCCACTGTAGACAGTGGGTCCCCGGATGGAGAGGCAGCAGTGACTACGAAGTCATCCTTCTGTCCTCACGGAGCTCACAGTGTGGTGCGGGAGACACACAACACAGAGACAAACCAAATAACATAATTTCCTCACATGATGAAGACCAGGAAAAAAAATAAGCAAAGTTTGCCTGAGGATGGCTGGGCAAGGAACTGCCATCATTCGCTAGGCCAGAATGAATAACAATGGGCTCTCGGGGAGGTGAGGTTCCTAACGGGATGTAAGAGTGCGAAGAGCTCGAATCATTTAGAAAGGAAGGAAAATTACAGCCAAAGAGACCTGGGAAGAAGCTTTTGGGCCCCAAAAGTCTGTAAGAAGTCAGACAGACGGTGGCCAGCGTAGACAGAGCCTGGTAAGCCAAGGGAAAAGGAAAACAGAGATAAGCAGCGTTGGCTCTCCACGCCTCCCCAGCAGGAGCAGCCTTCAGCCTTTCCATCCTCTCACACCCGTCTCCTGAACACCTGCTCCACACAGTCATCGTGGGTCTTACCGTGCGGCACTCTGAGGCCAGGGATCTGATGACCACAGATGTGTCAGGCAAGCTGTGGACTTACCTCCTACTGCCTTACAGCCTATGAAGTACAGTCAATCACAATCCCTCCTCAAGATCACTCAGCCCGCCCAGGTCAGGAAACAGCTGAGACTAGGCTAGACGTTGATTCTGGAGGCTCCTTGTGTTGGTGGCCACTTTATCTCGCAGGGCCTTTGCTTCTTCTGTTCTGTTTATCCAAGTTTCCCCATTTCTGTTCTCTGTACACACTAGGACTCCTCTTATCAAGCCCAACAGGAGGCCCTAAAAGGTCTCCTTAAGTCTCATTTAGGCCACTCAGCAGCTTCTCAGGGCTGCTCTGACGCCCTCGGGGCTGGAAATCACAGCGCAGGTGAGTTCAGAAGGAAGATCCCGTGTTGCCTGAGTAACTTTTCCCAACCAGCTACAGAACTAAGCTTCTAAACACTAGTCACCTCAGCACGACGTTTATTCCTTGATTAACTCCAAGAGGCCGAGCTCTGTCCCAAGGTCACAGATAACCTCACCCCCCAAACCTGGGCAGACAGCAGGAGTCCAGGCACCATTAGGCTACACTGTTCCCTGCTGAAATTAACCAAGAATGCCAAGTCTTCAGCCAGAGACGCATTACCGAACTGCACAGGATATTAGCACAGCAGCTATGTGCTGGGTCCTGGCCTCAGCTGGAAATGAGTGCAGTCTCCAGGGCTCGGTATCCAGAAGGCTGCCTACAAAGTGCTAGAAAAGACAGCAGAGGCTTTGTGCCCCCTTGTTGCTGCTGCCCGATGGCTTTGCTTTCTCTCTTGGGCCACGTCTCAGCCTCGGTTCCTACCTTGCCTCTGGCAGCCTAGTTTTTGGCATCTAAATCTTACCCTTTTCTCCTGTGTGAAGATGGGTAGCATGCCCTTAGCCTTTTCTCCGGCTGCTGCAGGCCTCTGTCTGCCCTCCACTAACACTGCCCTCTTCTCTTGATCAGACAGCTACATGTTCTGTCAGCCCTTGGGCCTACAGCTGGCCAGGCAGCTCTACCACACCCATGTGGATCATATTTGCAGACCAGCACTATGCTCCCATATAATCCCATGCACATAAAGACTCACCAACATGTATCCATACATGTTAAGAGACATGCACTTATCGGTATATGCACAAGCATATAGGTACAAGCAGGTATATTCACATAGATACACACACGTGTACTACTGTGCCTGAATATGCAGGTGCAGACACATGCACACACACCTTTCCTCAGTTCACAAAGAAAGGGGTACAAACAAAAAGCACAAGTCACCAGACGCTCAGGGAAGACTGGAGTTGACAGACCACACAAAGAGGCAGACAGGAAAGTCCTGCGCACACCCCAGCTGAAAGGCCCCTGCTATTGTCTGGAACAGAGAGGCTTGTAAAAAAACACACATTATCTCTGACACAAATACAGCCCTCCTCCTTCTGTAGAAGGATTCCAATAAAGATAAGAGCTTTCTCATTATTCTAATGCAGAACAAATAAAATCTCCTCTTCCAAAATCAGGACACTGAAATAAAATATCTTTAATTAGCCCTAAATCCCCCCACTTCCACAATTCTGAGCTAACTAAATGGTCGCTCCATATGATTTCTTAAGCAGATACTATGTGCTTTCCATGAGAGTGTCATATTTAATTCCAACAATAGCCTCCTCAGAGAAGATCATTATTCATACTGTAAGAAGTAAGGAAGTAAAGCTTGAAGAAGTTCTTTAATTTGATTTTATGCTATAATAAGCAGTGGAGGAGAATCTAGCTTTGTGTGCCCCAGAGTCCATTCTCCGGAGTGATGTCAACTATGGGCCTAAAGAGCGAAAGACTCAAGACCTAAAAACCATTACTACTTAAGGACAGAAACATAGAACACACGGCAAGCAGAAGCAGTGTGTGGCAACGACAGAGGGTGACAGGATGGGGCACAGTCTTAGGAGGCCTAAAGAATGGGGACATTGCTGGAAGAAGAAAGTGAAATAAGACAGCAGCAAATTCAAGAAGGAGGAACGAGACATACAAGGACTTGAAGGTTAAGTGCTTATGACTCACTTGGGAGGAAGAGCAAGAGGGGTCTCAAGAGGGGACAGCGAGAGTGATATTGGGGCCAGGGCCTTGCACAGCAGCCTAAGAGCCCAGATATTTATTTGTTCAATATGTTAACGGCTCTACAACCCCATGCCAGGCCCCCACGGGGATACAGTAGTAACCAGAATAGAAACAGAGTCCCTGCTCTTGTGGAGCGTATGTTTTTATAATAGGAAACAGACTAAAACAATTAAGTGTGATTTTTTTAAAAAGCAAATGATACAGACTAAAAGCTGTAAATACTGTGGGGGAAGGAGAAGGAAATATCTATCAGGGTGAGGGGATGGGAGGGGCCGCATATTTAAGTAGAACAGAAGAGCCTGCCTCATTGAGTCACAGGCCTGCAGAGACTGAGAGGTAAGGGGTGAGTTGGGAGAGGGGGTGAAAGACAGAGTACGTATCAGCAGCAGCCAGCGCTTAGCCCCCAGGCAAGGTGGGCCGCCTAGCCCAGGAGCAGCCTGGTGGCCAGTAGAACCAACATGGAGTGCATGAGGGAGGGAAGTGAGGCACGAGGTCTCACTTCACCCCAGTGCACCCTGGGTGCCTCAAGAGGTGAAACAGCAAAGAAGTAAGATGAGCAGCAAGGCCGAGCTTGCTGGCAACCGCTTCATCCCCCTATATCAATCATTCCTTCCATAAGCCAAGCAGCAGAAAAAAAGGCAGTCTATTAACATGATATTCCGCTACCACTTGGCATTAGTGTGGCATCCTGACGCTATGCAGCAAGGGTGCGACTGCACATGTGCCACCTTCCTGAGGCCACAGGAAGCAAGAGGACCCTGAGGTCGGACGACCTCTTCTGACAGAAGCGCTAGCAAGAGTGCCACTGGGGGTGAGGGTGCCGACCCACGGTGGTATGGACGCCTCCGTGTTCAGTGAGGAGCACCCACTGTCCCCAGAGCCAACAAGCTCCCTGACGCCTCCCCTGCCCACATCAGGACAGGGACCGGCCTTTGAGGAAAATGGGCCCAACCGCTCTGTCATTTCCCTCCATCCCGGCCACTCTGAGTTCCTGGTTCCCCTCCTGCAGGACTCGGTGAGCGCCAACTCCAGGGTTCCACTTGGCAGTTGCCCCATGGCGTCCTGCCCCATCCTGGGGATCAGAAGAGGTCAACCCAGGAAGCTAGAGATTCCTAACTCAGAGACAAGGCTGGTGACTACGAGAAAGAAAGCAACAGGGTCATCAGTTGTGCCGTGTACCACACAGCTGTTCGTGTTTACAGAGATTTATCACACCTGCGGTTCACAAAACCCCTGCGGAGAGATAGCATTTACACCTCATCCCACAAATGAAGAAGTCAGAGATCAGAAAATAAGTAGCTCCTGTATACAACTGCACAAAGACTCAGTTACATTCAGACCTTAGAAATGAAGCTAGAGGGCTGGAGGAATGGCTCAGTGGTCAAAACGCTTGCCTAGCACGCCCTACCTCAAGTGCTAAGTACCCAAATTCAATTCCCCAGCACCACGTAAGCTGGGTGTGATGGCACTTGCCTGTAATCCCAACACTCGGGAGGCTGAGACAAAAGGATTGCCGTGAGTCCAAGGCCAGCCTGGGCTCCATGGTGAGCTCAGGGCCAGCCTGGGCTGCAGAGCGAGACCCTGTCTCAAAAAAAGAAAAAAGAAATAAAGCTGTACAGTGGGTATTTCTGAGAGTACCAGGACCCATGATAGATGTCCTCGGTAGCCATCAAAACAAGGTCCCTGCGTCAGACAAGCCCTGGCAGGAAAACAGCCACATTGACAACTCTGCTCCAGCAACTCCAGTCCTCACTGAGCCACGACAGGACATAAGAGACCACTAAGTCTGTGGTTTTCAGTGACACAGCGGTCATCTCTCCCCTGGACTTCAGATCCTCCAGTGCCTCCCATGGCCACCATCTATTCATTCTCCCAAAACCACTAGCAAGCTCTTCCTCTAACCTCTTAGGAGATCCTGCCACTTGCTGCCGGGAACTGCATTCCCACCCAGGGACCCTGAACTTCCCATGCAGCACTCACTTAACCTCCTTTGGTGATTCAAACATGCATATCCATGTTTACAGAAGCACCATTCATAATAGTCAAATCCTAGAAACAACCTACCTGCTCATCAACAGAGGGAATGGTTAAAGAAGATGGGGTACCTATACACAATGGAATACTATGCAGCCACAAAGACAGACATGAAACATTTAAATGAAAATGGGGCCATCGGGAGTCAATAATGCTTAGGGGAATGGACCAAAATCAAAAACTCA
>PVKB01002138.1:45839-188989 GCA_004027205.1 Ctenodactylus gundi
ATATATATATATATATATATATATATATATATATATATATATATATATATATATATTTGAGTAAAAAATAAAAGGTGTAATACATAAATTTGAATCCACTGACATTAAATAAAATTTAGAATTCAATTTCTCATTGTACTAGACACATTTCAAATGTGCAATACCACCTGTGGTTAGTAGCTACCCTCCTAAAGCACACAGATACAGAAGGCTGTCACTGTCTGTGCCACGGAGATGGCTGGGCTTTGGCACTGCTACGATCTGCACGCGCTCATCTCTTCTGCCTCCCCCGTTGGTACATCTCGTCACGTGTGTTACGCTCCAGCTACCTGCCCTTTCTTCAGCTCCCAAGACATACACAACACTGTCCGCTTGGGGCAGCTCACACCCCCACCTGGCCTCTCCTAACGTGTCCCAGGCCGCCTCGTCCCTGTCCTTCAGAATTACTGTCCACTCCACTTCCAAACACCCCCAAACCAAAATCACACAGATATATAAAAATTACAATCATACTTATAATCTGTCCTGATTGGCTGACTCATTAAATTTATAACAACTGAAGGCAGCGATCGGCTAAAGGTCACACACAGAGTTCTCTTCATGGGAGGGTTCATGAAGGGCAGCGGGCTTCGCTCTGAGTCGGCGATCAGCAGACAGCAAGACCAAAGTACAAGCAGCAGTGTCTTTGATTATTACCTAATCTTGGAAGTAACAAACCATATTTCTGCCAAGTTCTACTGGTCACACGTGCCAGCCTGATACAATCTCGAGGGAATTTTACAGGGATCACTGGGGCCATCTTAGAGGCTGGCTTCTCCAGGTTATCTGTCCTGTTTACCACGGTTTCCCCAAGAATGGGGGCATAGAGTAAGTGTTCCCTAAATATCCCTTAAAAAAAAACCAAAAGAATCAGATGGGCCTCACTTTCCTCACCAACAAAATCAAAGCATCAGGCCTGAAATATTTCCTGCTCCTTCCCAATCATAGTGGCTATGGTCCGCTAGGATGGTGAAATCTCTACGCTTCTGTGGCTCTTAAAATTGGGACATTTAAATGAGGAGGTGTGAATCTGCATCCACAGGGCTAGACTCTGAGGGGCCAGGGTCTTGGAATGTGGGGTGACACGCTTCCTTCCTTTTGATTTGGATCTACTCCAAACTCTTCAACCCCCATGGAACACAAGCAGCTCTGCCTTAGATCTCATGGGAACTGACAAGTTCATGACAGTGAATTAAATTATGCACCCCACAGAGCAAAAAAAAAAAAAAAAAAAAGCATGCACTCACACAGGACCATTGACTTTTTGTAAGATGCGTCTCCCAGGCAACAAACCAGGTGAGACAGCTGCAGGAAATAGGAGACCCTGGTCAGAAGTTGTGACTGAGCCTGTCGCTTGCAGCAAAACGAGCACCAAGTACTGATCTCAGAGGCAATGAGTCCCCTAATGGGACTTTCTGGGAGTAAGGGCAGCGGCCTGACAAGGTGACGGAGTGCACTGGGGCTTGGGATTGCCACCACCTGTGAGCGTCACAACCCTGCAATAGTGGCAGCTATGTTGTACCAAGCACTTAATCCTTGCATCAGCCCAAGATGGTATCACAGTGTTGAGCAGACAGCACATACTCCACAACCACTGTATCAGTGAATTAGTGAAGGAATGGCAGATACCAGGAGAAGGTAGTATATCCATTTATAGAAAAGTTAGGTCTATATATGTTCCTGGAAATCACATGGGTTGTATTTAGTGGAGAAACAGGTTTGCTACTTCAACTATGTGATTCCAAGTCCAAGACCTTTTACTATGCTAAACTCTTCATATTTTTCACAAGCCTAATGAGAGAAAATCTACCAATTTCCATGAGAAACCAAAAATCATTTATAAACACTATGAGATGAGAAAATTTGGCATTATTATTGCTCAGGAGGATCCTGGTCAGCAGCTCAGCAGATGGTCACATTTCAGGGCAAACACCTTGGTGTATATGGCTAGGCCTTCTGAGAGTCACACCAGGTGATCGAGTAGGTACCTTTCCCAGCAAGGCAGATGAGGACCCCAGGCAGGACAGCCCAGGAGAGCTGAGAATGTGTCGCTCTAGAAAAAAAGGAATGGCAGATCCTCACTGGATCCCACAAATCAAAACCAGCTCTTACCACAGCAACACTCCACCAATTCTTCCGTTCACTGACACTCGATTCCATTTCCCAACCACCCACTCCTCCCTCCTTGACAGCAGAGAGTGAAACAACCGTCTGTGCTCTGTAATTCTGCTCTCCGTCTTCATTCATTTTCCTTAAGTACAATTCCAACTGAGAAAATTGATGGTGAAAAAAAAAATCAAACTTTGGGTTGTGAACTTGAAATCCCTGAGAATCTGAAAGGTGACAAGAGAAGAAAAGAAAAATCTTACATCACACGAAGTCACACCACAGGCATGTTGTCCCTTGGGCTTTCCGTAATTACACACAGCCCTCGTGAAGACCCTGAACAAATGGGAGCAACAGAACCAACATCCAGAGAATAGGACGCTTTTCAAGGCTTTGGTTTCCACAGACAGGTTATCACTGATTAGGGTGGAAACAAAAAATGCACTTAAGTATCATGAAACACGTGCATAGGGTACCTGTCATCTGATGAAGCCATCACTTTTTCAAAGAGATATTAAGCATAATATGCTTTTAAAATCTCGTCAAAGATGAAAAGGAGTAAAGCAACAACTGTGAAGGATTCAGAACTGGGTTGGCAACCTATGATCTGCGTCTGTTTTGATCAAATATTAGAAAGATATTTGCTAGCCAGCTCTGTAGAGCAATGTTTGCCAATCCCTGACATAGACACCTCACTGGGGTTTGTTCAATGTATTTATAATATTGATATGAATGAAAACATTAATTTGGTAAATGACGGGTACAGAAATCATCTAATGCATGGGATTTAGGTTTGTTTGCAGAAAGCAAAGTGTTTCATTTTTTAATGTATGAAATCCTACACAAATAGGTCTAAGTCAATAATGCATATAAATTTAGAGATCTGAGATGCATATGCATACATATATATATATATATATATATATATATATATATATATATAACAAGTGTACCTGATGCCCTAGAAAATTCTGTATTATTCACTGACACAACATTTCTTCAGAGTATGTTCAACAGGATGATTAAAAAAAAAAAGACGAGTCTTGGAAAAATAAGGCAAAACAGTCACCTGACTTGCATTTTTAAACAAACATAGTGAAATGGGAAACGATTTTGAAAACAGGTACTGTCACCGTTTTAGAACTCTAAGTCACAGTTTTATTTTTATCCAGAGATAGGATAAACTGATAACACAAAGAAAGGTCAAAATCTAAGTAAGGAGAACTAATTCATTATGGATCCTAATGAAAAGCTGAGTCCGTCAGGGACATGATTTAGCAGATATTGTTTCATAATTGGGAAACAATTGTGTGAAGTGGGCTGTATTGATCAGAGGGGCTCCTATTAGAGCAGAGAATAAAGACTGTCTAGTAGGGAAAAAGGGCATTAAATGACTAAATTCGGGGGTGGAAGGAGAGCTTTACAGGCAGAAAAGCAGAGCCAGGAGAGAAGGCAAGAAGAAATCGAAAATAGCTAGATCTCTTGTTCTTTTTAATTTTGACAAATAAAAATTGGATGTATTTAAAAGGTATATGCATCTGTGTACACACTGCAGAATGATGAATTCAGGGTAACGAGCAAACCTACCGCCTCAAATATTTATCATTTCTTTGTGGCAAGAACATTCAAAATGTTCTCTTTCAGCTACTTTGAAAAGACAACACATTATTATTAAGTATAATCAGGAAATGATTTGCATTCCTTTAGCACCAAAGACAGGGAGGCTGAAAACAGTAGGAATTTGACCAAGTAAAGCAAAAGATCTTCATTACATTTATTTTGGAAGAAATCCATCCCCAGTAGGCTAGAAACGAGGCTCCTCGTCCATGCTAACGAAATAATCATAGAGGTCAGCCACCCTTATACTCAATCCCAGGTCTGCAAGGTTCTTTTTTTTTCCCCTATAAACTATTAGATAGTAAATATTTTCAGGTCCCCAGGACGGAGAGTGTCTCTCACAGGTATTTACTTCTGCTGTGCAGTACAAAAGCAGCCACACAGTGTATCGATGAATGATCCTGGCTGTTGTCAGAGTCACCTTCCTGAGTCACAGGAACACAGTCCCTAACACCCACAACTTACAGAGGCTTATTTTAGCTCACAGTTTCAGAGGTCTCAGGCCATACAATTAGCTGGCTTCAGGGCAGGAAAGGCAATGGCAGAAGGGCTTGGCGGAAAAAGCTGTTCATGCCATGGCAGCCAGAAGGCAATGAAAAGGAGCTGGGTACAAGAATGTTTCCTCCTGGGAGACACTCCAGTGCCCTATGCCTCACCGGGGCCTCACCGCCAAGCAGCACATGAAACCACTGATGCCTGCAGTGCCTCTCCTCGATCCAATCACCTTCCAAACATACAAGACTTCGGGGAGACATTTTGGATTAAACCACAGCACTTGTGTTTCAGTTGACTATGGGTGGATGGATGGATGGATGGATACACAAACAGACATCTCCAAAATACTGTCTGGTTGTACCTATAGAAAGTGCTTAAACTCGGCAAATTTCTAAAGACAGAAAGTACCATGGTGATTGCCAGGAACTGGGAGGGAGAAGGAAATAGGAAATTATTATTTGATACATTCGATTTCTTTCAGGATGACACAAAAGTTATGGAAGTAGGTAGTAGCGATGATTGTATGACACTTGAATACATTTAATGCCAAGGAACTGTTCACTTAAAATGGAAAGCTTCATGGTGCATTTATTTTTATCAAAATATAATATATTCTTTAAGATACAAATATTTGTTTCCTTATTCCAAACATCTGTCTACTGTTGGGATCCTAGTGATATCTTTCACACACTAGAGTGAAAATTCTCACGGGCTGGCCTTAGTTCAAACATCCTCAGCCCATACAAATGTCTTAGAATTGCTAGTCTTCCAAAAACTTTTATCTTATTAAATATTTTTCCATGCTTAGATGAGAATGGTAACAGAACTTACTCTGTTGGTTTTCGATTTGCTCAAAATAGCACAAGCGACGTGATTTTTCTTGACATTATGTTAAATATTTACTATTGGTACCTAATAGATAAAATCTAGCAATTACACAAAAAAGGCGTTCCAACTTGGCTCCATAACACAGCCTGCTGTCCTCTGCCACAGGGGACCTTTGGAGACAAGTCCAAGACACAGTCTGCATGACTCATCAAGGATGAGTTCACAGAGAAAAAAGCTGAGGTCTGGGACTGAGAATTAAGGTTAGCCTGTAGGTTAAAAGAGTCTCCCCCGTTGATCCTACACAAGGTGCTGTAGGTCACAAAAGGTGGCGATGCACACCCACGTGGCCTCACGCATTCCATTTAGTGGTGTCCACAGCCAAAGAGGTGGTGAGAATGACAAGCCATCATTTGGTGCTCTGCATAAACTGGCTCAGGATCTTAGAAGCCTAAGAGCTGCCTTCTGCTTACGTTCCTGCCAGCCAGAGGATGGCAGCAAGAAGGGAAATTCACATCTTTGACCATCACTCAAAGCAAAAGAACAAAAACAAACAAACAGAAACCTCTCAGTATTTCAGTGGCATGTGTCAAGGTGACTGAGCCAAAATAAAAACTGATTGGGGGACTGTTTCTTTTATCTGTTGTTGTTACCTCAAAATATTATCTGTTATCTCTCAAATAATTTAAAACAATCACACTCGTTTATTCTCTCTCATGGTTTGGATGAATGAGAAATTTGAGATCAGCTTAGCTGAGAAGTTCTAGCTAAGGATCACTTACGTCATCACAGTCATGCGGAGACCTGTAGGGACAAGACCGGTGGGTGGGTCTCTGTGCATCTGTCTGTTCCGCTACCACTTCTCTTTTCTCTCCTCCTCTTCTTCTTTTCCTCTCCTCTCTCTTTCTCTCTGTCTCCCTCTCTGTCTCTCGCCCCCTCCTTCCCTCCATTCCTCTCTCTCTTTCTCTCCCTCCCTCTTTTTTCTCTCTCTCTGTCTCTCCTTTCCCTCCTCCCCTGCAACCCAGTGGAATCTCAGGCCTTCCCATAAGGGAATCTTGATCTTCTTCAAAATACAGCTGCCTTAAATATGTCTCACGGTGGTGGCTCTGAGGTCCAAAAGGGAGTATTCCAGGAAAGAACAAGAAGTATGTGGCCTCTTTCTTAATTTTGCCTCAGAACCCATACAGCATCATTTCCATTACATTCTTTCCATCAAGGTAGCCATGATGTTCAAGAAGAAGGGAAACGGACTGATCAGGTCATGACGGAGACATAACAACGTTCTGGAAAATCACATCAGGCAGGAACTACTGGTGTGATCTTCTTTAAAAATGTACAGTCTTCCACAACAGCTTAAATCTATTTGGGACTTCTGGCTCACATATTGTGTTATCTTTCCATTATTATAGCAAATACCTCAGAAAATCAACTTACAAAGAAGCCACGGTTTTTTGTTTGGTTGTTTTTCGTTGTTTTGTTTTGGCTCACTGATTTGGAGATTTCAGTCCATGATTAGACAGACTACTGCTTTTAGCTCACTGGTTGTGGGGCTGGTGGCAGAAATCAGGGCAGAAGCTTGTGACAGAGAAAAACACAACTCTCATAGGCATGAAGAAAAAGAGGTAGAGGCTGGGTTCCCATTATCCCCTCCTAGGGCATAACCAAATGACCTTAAGACCTCCCACTAGGCCTTGTCTCTAAAAGGTTCCATAGCCTCCTGATGGCGCCATGCTGGAGATCAAACATTCGACACGTAGGCCTTTGGAGGACATTCTGCATCCAAACTATAGCACATGTCAATACAATTAAACTATTCGTGATAAAGAAAATATGCTTAGTCTTCTTTCACTGATCACAAATTTCTTTGACCAACTCTTTCCAGATTGGTAATCCAGACGATGTGACATAGCCAATCTGCCTTCTTATCACTAAAACTCACCAACATTAGCCCAATCGCCTGCCTCACAGCACTCACAACCTGTGAGGTAATTACCCTGACATTACCTGTATGTAACACAGTATAATACCCAATGTGTGTAAGACATTGTGATGTAAACAGAAGAGAAACTTCCTGGACACAGAACCCAAAATGCACTGTCAACTCTCTTACAAATGTAATTTTCCAAGAAACAGACTCAAAGCAATACAATCTCATCCATTAAATAATATGAGGAGTATAAAACTTCAATGCCGTTCTTTGGATTATAATGTACAATATTTGTGGCACGGGTAATGCGATGGATCTGTCAAATCCCACCTCACTGGCCTCTTCCTGGTCATACACAGTTGCTGTGTTCCTGGAGGTCTATCAGGACCAGGTGACTGGGGTCTGCTCAACTGGATGGACTAGAAAACTAGTTCCAAACTTCACTGGTAAACCAAGTATTCTGCTTCACACTTTCTCTCTCCTTCCAAATTCACCTACAAGCCACATGTCAGTAACACAAAAATGAAGGACCCTGGACTCACCACTTGGAGAAGCCACAGAACCACAATAAAATGTAACTTGAATCATAAGTCACATTTGTGTGTGTGTGTGTGTGTGTGTGTGTGTGTGTGTGTGTGTGTGTGTTAAGCCACTGGGATTTTATTTCCTATCCCAAAAGTGAACACTAAATTAAGGAATCCAACACAGGGATATGCTGAAATTTGGGATGACAAAATATTTTTTCTTGCATGTTACCTTGAACGTGAAAGGACTGGGTACCAGCCACCTTCCCTAATCAAAGCAGCCTCTGAGAGTCTGAGGTTTATTTGGTACTGCAGTATAATTGAGACTGGCCTAACAATATTATGGTAAAAACCTACATGAATATATTTATGAACAACATTAAAAATTCACATTAATTTTTAAGTGAAAGCATGAAATTATAAAGAAATGCCCTGCTTGAAGCAAGTTACCCTAGCTACATCCTAGATCCCGAGGAGCACATACACATACTTTTCTACTGCTAGAAAAGCTTGAGCGGAAACGTGTGAGAAGCATAGTAAGGAGTTTGGCAGTGACACTCCCTGGAGTCAGAGGAAACCCTGTTCTGTTATTTTCTAACTCTGAATCACTGAGAAAGCAGCTTCCTCCTTCCTGAGCCTCAGGTTCCATGATGGCGGAATGGCTGTTATTGTATAATTTAGCTCACTTGGGCCAGCTCATCTAGAAGAACAGCAGAATTTTTCATAAAGAGGCAATAGTCCTTCATTTAGGGAAACTCCTCATGTGTTCATAAAATCTGAGGGCAACCTGAACGTGCCTAAAGTGAGAGATCTTTCTCAGCAAAAATGTTTAAATTAACATTTCAAAAAGCAACATTCTTCCTTATGACAATTAGTAGAAATGAGAATGCTTAGCCAAGTCTTGAGAAGGCTCATTAAAGGACAGATGCAAATGAAGAGACACAGTGACATGGTAAGAGTCTATACAGGGTAATGACCATCGAGAATTTCCTGTTGAATTAGTTATCTATTGCTGCATAATAATTACCCCAAATCTTAGTCGCTAAGACAATATTTATTATCACATAGGTCCTATTGATTTGGAATCTGGGCAAACTTTAGGTGATTCTCGTATAGGGTCTCGGATGAAACTATACTCAGGATTAATGAATAAACAATTAAAAGGAGAAACTATCCGTGATTCTGTTTTAAATCAGCATATGTTTTGAAAGCATTAAAATAAAAGGAAGAGACTGAGAACACAGGAAATGAGATCCCCGTTCCATTCTGGTCTCTCCCTTGTGGACTGGTAGAATCAAGTGGCTTGCCCACTTAGGAGCTCAGTGAAGGACTCCAGCCATCCTGAAAGGCCCTCCCTAGTTTGCAGCCCCAAGCTCACTGGGCCCAGCAGCCATCCCCAGACAGGCATGAGAGACAAAGGCAAGCAAGTATCTCTGCACAGAAAATAGATACCAGAGTTCATTGAGATTCTCCAAAAAGGACTATCTTGGTTTTTTTCTTACACTTCCAAGAGAAAGGATCATGTCATCAAACCCACTGCACCCCCATCAGGACAGAAACCCCAGGCCTCGAAGCAAGAAGCCATCACTCTTCCTTCCACTCTAATTCATAGCCAGCTATCTACACTATTAACACAGCTCAACCCTCCCTGGGTTCCCATGGTCGAGCACAGGAAGGGAAACAACCTGTTTGCTAGGTCAAAGAGCATCGAGAGAGTTTCGAGCATTAAGGATGCTTCAGGGAATACCAGACAGGGAAGGTGGGAGGAAGTAAGGAGGAAAACCAGCTCCTTTCTGAGCAACTTCACACAGCTGGCTCCTTACAAGTACAGCTGTTAAATTCCTCAGCCACCCCCTGAAGTACCCATCTGCTATAGGCGAGGTCACGGAGCCCCTTCTTTGGCCAAGGCCCCGCAGCAAGTAGACGCAGAAGGTGACGTTTGAACGGTGTCTATAAATTCAAATCCTCAGAATGCTACCAGGATGGAGCAGCAAGGGAAAGAGAGAATCATGGAAGTGGTACCCAGCAGTGCAGACTAAGGCTGCTGCAGGAGGGAGGACCCAGCGCCCCTTGATGGTTGTGTCGAAGACGCCGGAGCTCTGAACCACTTAGCACACACAAGCTCCTCCTGCTATTAAAGAAATTTAAGGACCCAAATTAACCCTTAGGATATATGTGAGGAGGGTAAAGCTGATTTTAAAAATATCCCATGTGCCTTAAGTATAGAAAGAAAGAGGAACCCAAAATGGTCATTGTAACAAACCAGAACAATACATGGTTAAGCCAGCAGATGCTTCAGACTGAGCCTGTATCCCAGCTCTGACACGTACCCAAGGGACCTTGGGCAAGGCCCAAGGCAGTCATGGGCCACTGTGTCACCAAGTACAGAGAAGCAGTGATAACAGAATCCACCACAAGATCTTCTTAGCAGGGTTAAACAAGCTGGTACGTTTAAAGCTCTAGAAAGGTAGCTGGCATGCAGCAATAGCTCCATAAATGTCTGCTGTTGTGATAATTAGTGGCAACGAAACAGAGCCAGACTGCCAGGATTCAAATTCCAGTCTACCAACCCCAAGCTTGTGACCACAGAGAATGCACACAGCCTTTCTAAGCCTCTATTTTCTTGGGGGAAATAACTCCATCTTGAAAGAGTTGAGGTAGAATTCATTTCATAAAGAAATATGTCCTATCTGCAAGCTCTTCCACACTGTGGCTTTGCTATTGTCCCGTAACCAGAGAGGCTCATTCCTCTCCCCATGGATTTGCGGAAATGATTCGATATAGCCTCTGAAGCTCAACTGGAGAAATCCAGGCCGCTTCTTCCTGTTTCTCTTTAGATGCTTACTCTTGGAACCCAGCCTCCATGCTGTCAGGAAGCCCAAGCATTGCAGAGGAAGCACACAGGGAAGGAAACAGAGGCCTCCAGCCCATAGCCCAGCTGAGCTCCAGCACTCACTTAGTCATCACAAAAGGGAGCCATTCTCTAGTACCCCAAGCTGTCCCGGCAGAGGCTACACAGTTCAGAGATAAATTCTTCCTCTGAGAGCTGTCCCACATATATATGTATGAATAAAATAAATGTTATTGTTTAGAGTTGGTATGTTTCCAGGTGGTTTGCTATGCAGCAAAAGGAACTAGGACTGGAATGCTAAAAAGGTCACTAAATCACAGTGTCCCTGGAATGCACAGAGTACTCTTTAGCTGAGGTCATTGTATCTTTCAGTAACTTCCCAAAATCAGAGACCTAATGAAGGTCATCCTTAGAAGTCCTTCCCAAGCCGTCAGCCCCACTTCCTACTATGCTGATGGCCAGGAAGAAGGTAAAGCTTTCTGCTGTCTTTCCTGCCACTGCTCCGTGTTGGAAGCTGGAGCTCAGAACGTAAGTGGTGAGTTTCTGCGGCCTCTACCCTTGCTTCTGGAAAAAACAAACAAACAGACAGAGAGTCAGGAGACAATGTGTGAGAGAACCACGCCTTGCCTTCTTTCTTTTCCTTTAAGCCAAGGACCAAGATTTGAGACAGCTATTTCTCAAGGGAAAAGCTGCCCCTTCCATGGAAACACAACATATGCAAACACGGACCAGAGGATAGACAAGAATGCATAATTCACAACTCGCCGTCTCCCTGGACTGAATCGAGAAAGAGCTGGTTGAACTTGAGGTCAGGGGGGAAAAAAAAAATCTAGCTGTTGTATCGCAGCACCTAACTATTTAATTACTGAAAAGTTTCTTGCCCCTGGGGAGACCACTGGCGTCTGCATCAGCATCAGACCTTTCTTAATATGATTCTGCAGGAAGCTGAGATATGCGGCACCTTGGCAATTGATATGCAAATTAAATAAACAAAATGACATAATAAATAATTAAATCACTCTAACATGATGAATGAATTAATCATATCAGAGTGATGAGAAGAAGCCTGCACTGTCACCCCGAAGATCATTGATTTGAGAAAAATGAAACATTCATAACAGGGCCATTTTAGTAGAGGGCGGTGCCCCTGTATTGATTACCAGCACCGGCCTCAGAACAGAGTAAGTGCTCAATAAATATTAGTGGAATCCAATGGACTGTTCGACCACCACCATCCCTGTGCGGTATATGGATTTATTTAATAAGAGACTGCACTGGCATTGCCTTATTTACATGTCATTTAGGAATAAAGTAGCTCTGAAAAAAAAAAGGCGAGGGCAGGCTTTTCCATTCTCTGTCTCAGGGTGGAGAAAAAGAAGGGTAACAGGGCAAGTGCCTTGCTCCTAACCACAGGGCTGGAGCTCTCAGCCTGGGGCTCCTGATGTCTGATGTACCACCCTCCTCTGAACTCAACTGCTGGAAATGTCTGTGCTTATGTGAGCGAGTGTGTGTGTGTGTGTGTGTGTGTGTGTGTGTGTGAGTGTACATGCATAAAGAGACGCTATGGCCACGCCCTACTTGCTCAATCATTTCTCATCATACATCCATTCTGGATTTATTTTCAGTTTATGCCTTAATATATCGTGCACCCCCTCGTTGTGCCTTTTGTTTGGCTACAGTGCACAGCAACTCTTTAGAGGGAACTACGAAATGCAGGCAAACACAAGAAAAGGAAAGTATGAGGCAACCATTAAAATTAAGGACGAATGAGAGAATATTTAGCCACACAGGGAAACTGTCACAATACACTGCTCAGCAAAAGCAAAAATGTCTACACCACTTGTATATTATCCACCTTGCATGAAAACACACACACACACACTCATATCAATAGACAAGAAGACTAAAAGTGTGTGTCAGAAAGTCAACAATTGTTATTTTTAAATAGTGGGGATCATAAGTGGCTTTTGTTTCTTTCTTTGAAAATACTTTCAGAGATTTCCACAATAGGAATGTATTGTTTGTGTAAGTGACAATGTTATTTGCGAAAAGTAAGTTATAGCCGTAGAGAAGGGAGGAGAGCCCTCCTAAGCCCGTACCTAAGAGAAGTCATGCCTATTTCAGCGTTTTGTTTTCTTAAAGAGGATTACTCCCAAATATGGCGAGATTTTGAGATCGGGTGCGATGGGGAACAATTTTTAGACTCATCCAATAATGCAACAGTATATACACTCAAGTCAGTGACTCTGAGACATGGTGCAATGGCTGCGTAAAGAAAGAAGGGAGGAAGGAAGAGGAAGGAAAGGGAGAAGGGAAGGAGAGTGGAACAGAGGGAGGGGAGGAAGGAGGAAGGAAGGAGGAAAGGAAGGAAGGCAAAGAATGGGAGGAAATAAACATAAAAGCTTCCAAGAGCAAAACTCCCTAGCGGCAACAAGTCACAAACTCCACTCTTTCGTCTTCCACAATCCCCCAAAGGAACAAATAACCCCAACTGAACATAAACGTCAGAGGTAGCCATCCTCTCTGGTTCTACAGAAGATCTGCTGGTGCCCAGAGAAGCAAGCGGCTAATCAAAAAACAAAAATCAGGCAAACTATTTCAGAATAGATAAGAGACACAAAATCACACAGTTCTGTTTCAAAATAAGTTTAAAAGGCAACAAGAATGGAAATCCTTTGGAGGTTAAAAAAGTAAATAAAATTTTAAATCAATACCACACTTGCACCTTTAAAAGCATGTGTGCCGTGAAAATTTACTCCGGAAAAAAAGAAAAGGAAAATATGGCAACAATGACAAGAAACTTTAAAAACATCAAGAAAACAATAAAAATCAAATCCAAAATATAAACTTATAAGACAAGAAAGTGACATGGCAGAGCTGAGAAAATCAGTTTAAAAAATTAAGTCCACCGTAGAGTGAGAAAAGGGCACACGGAACCAAATCAACAGTGAAAAAAATAAAGCACACGTGAGACCATCAAGTGGAAGGCAAAAGTGCACAGCAATTGGATAAAAGCAATTTTAGTCGCAATGTTAGCTGCAAAAATTAAACAACAAGGATACTGAATGGAGAGCCCCCAAAAATATTAAGGAAAAGCAAAGTATAAACTATAGTCAGCAATATAACAAAAGGGGATATCCATGGTCTTGCAGAAAATCCTACTATGAATATTACCAGGATTCACAGGTAACAGGAAGACATGACTGAAAAGAAACCAACATGGAGAAAGAGCCTAGTTACGTGGCGGAAGGTCAACGACAAAAACGGAATTGCACAACTGTGCGAGGCAAATATCCCGTGACCCCGCTGAAAAGCCTTTTCCTGAGCGTCCTCCAGTTCCTGGGCCGCAGGGAAGCATGGGCGGGCAGCAGGTGAGGCGGAAGGCGTTCATCGACAGGCCGCCAATCGGTCATTCACGCGTGCAAGAAGAAAGAAACCCAGAAAGGGAAAAATGGTCAAGAAGAAATGAGGAGGGCTGGAGGACTGGCACAGCGGTTAAAGCGCTTCCCTTGCAAGCACAAGACCCTGAGTTCGATTCCCCAGCACCACATAAAACCAGGCATGGTGGTGCACGCCTGTAATCCCAGCACTAGGGAGGCTGAGATGGGCAGACTGTCAAAAAAGAAAAAGAAAGAAAGAAAGAAAAAAACAAAAACTAAAAATTGGGTTAGGGATTTAGCACAGTGCAAAGGCCCCGGGCTCAATCCTCCGCACCAGAAGAAATGAGCAAAGAAGAGGATACAAATAAGACTCAAGAAAACAGAAGTGTATGGGACACTACAGATAAAAACTTAGAGCCATGCTCCAAGTAAGCGTCCCAACTGTAGGTCTCCCTGGGCACGGTGGCACAGGCCTGAAAAGCTGACCACTCTCAATACCAAGGCAAGACTGGGAAACTTAGCAAGACCCAAAAGGGCTGAGGACATAGCTCAGCGTTAGAACACTTGCCTAGTATGTGCAAGACCCTAGATACAATCCTTAGCATCAAAAATAATATTTATGATTGATTGGTCAATCAATTCACAGAGATACCAAAAAAGAAAAACCAATGACGTCAAAGCTTTTCAAAAGCCCTGATAAGAAGTGAGCCAGAAGCAGAAGGTGAAGCATCGAATGGTCTCTCTGATAGGAGAGACCCAGATCACAACTCCTATGGAACTTAAGACGAAAAACAAAGTGAAACAGGGGGGTCGGGCGGGGAGGGAGAGAGGGAGAGGTGGGTAGGGGGAGGGACAAAAGGAGAGCGGGAAAGTACTTGTCACCTTGACAAGATACGTAGGTACACAAAATGCTCAACTTCATTGTAAACCTTAAATTTTGCACTTACACATATCAATAAAATGGGGAAAACAATAAAAAATAAAAGGGAAAAAGTCCCTGATAAAATTAGAAGTTCAAATTGAAGCTGAAGGACTATAATAAAGTTTAAAAACATTTTAAACATAAAACATTATTTTAATCAAGTTCTTAACAAACATTTTTTCAAATCTTTAATCGGAAATAAAAGCATATTGTATAGGTCTTCTCTGTAGTGAAGGTGTTCACTCATAACAAGCAGAAAACAGATTTAAAGGTAAAGATATCAATTAAAACTAAAACCATACATGGAGTAGACTCAACAGTAAGACATTTCAAAAGCGAATCTGGAAACAATGAAAGCAAATAAATGTTGTTTACAAGGAAGAAGATTAAAGCTGCAACTCAAAGATGGAATATAAATACAGGCAAAAATACACCAGAATAAAAAAATCAAAGAAAATTAAAAAAGAAATCATTCTACTTACAAGTGATTAAATGAGATTCAGTGAGGTGAACAGTATTATTTTTTCAAAGGTCACTCATAAATTGATAAATGGCACAATCTACAATAAATATATAAATATCAACATATCCATAGTCTGATTTACATAGCATCACACATTGTTAAAATAAGGAAAGTATTGCAAATTCAAGGTGTGGAAAATAAGAGAAAATAGTAGCAGTGATTAATCAGGAAGGCAAGAGAATTAAAGAATTTGATTAATATTCTTAAAACTCAATGCACCAGCTTTATTTATACTTTGTCTACTGCAAATAAAGAATTTAGCCCCTTTTCTAATGCCCACAAAAGTTATGTAACCAACCAATATAAAACAACCAAGAAAATCCCATTAAATTTCCCCAAACAGAAATTAATAATATAGATTATAGTTTCCTCTCACACTACAACAAACCAGAAATTAATTTCAAAAGTAGAACAAAATAATTATTCCAACAGCTTGGAAATAGTTCTTGGGTCAAAAATAAAACCAAAATAGCAATTACAGAATTCTAGAGACTAATAATAATGAAACCAACACATATCAAAATACAGGGAGAGTGGCCAAAGTACCCTGAGAGTGAATTTTAGAGCCTTAAATACTTAATAACCAAGCAAGGAAGAAAGTGAAGACTTAAGAAATTAAGAAGTCAACTCAAGCAGCAAGGAAATAAAGGGTTGAGCACAGCAGGAAGGACAGCAGAGCAAAGATCAGAGCAGACGACAATTTATTTAGAGATAGAGAAGCATCAGAATTAATAAATATATTTAAGAACTGGTTTGACAAAAAAATACACCAGATAAGACAGATATACTGTGAATTAATCAAGTCAAAGAAAACACAAAAATGTAAAAGTAGAAATGGGTTATAGAAAAAATTTAAACTTGCACTCACTAGAAAATATTTTGCCTGCCACCGAATTTGAAAAGTTGAAATACACACACACGCACACACACACACACACACACACACACACACACACACACACACTGGATCCAAGCACTATCTAGGGTATGTCTTATGCTAGTTTAAGTTCCTTAGAGCTTTGCGCTCCACATAGTTCAGGAGCCAGCAATGTGGGACTCAGCTGCCTGAAATCCCACCTGCCTCCTTCTACCAGCATCTGCACTTAAAAAGCTTTATTTTGCACCAAGAGAAAAGAAGAAAGATTCACAACTCTTTTAACACGGTACACCAAAGATACACCTATTATTTTATTTATATACATTTGAAGAGCCAAAATGAAACTTCTTACAAAAAGAATCTAACATGTTGTTAAGTAACAAAGAAGTGGAGTTCGTTCTGAGCATGTAATAATATTTTATTATTAAATTTATTAAAGGAAAGAAAAATAGGAGCAGATTTATTTAGAAAAAAATGTTTAGCTGAAGAAAGCTTTTCTGCATGTAACTCCAAGCCAAAAATCGTAACAATAGTCAAAATATTTTATAGAAGTACTTCACGATCTGCATTAAGAAAATTTCAAGCTGCAGATAATATACGAAGAAAAATGACTAGGGAACTATATTTGAAACTTTAAAAAAAAAGAGGGCTATTATCGCCAATGTAAAAAAGCTTCTAAAACTTGCTAAGAAAGAGGACCACTGCAAGGAACAGTAGGTGGAGAGCTCCAACCAATCACAGAAAGCAAGGCAAATGGTCAATTAACATACTTACGCCTCCATTCAACCCACAAGCAGTAAGTGGGCATCTCTTCCTCTCTAGGCACTGTTCTAGATTCTGGAGCTATGACCGGAAACAAAACAAAGTAGCTTCCTACAAACAAAAATTATGTAACGACTAAGTAATCAAAGAGATGCCAATTAACATCTAGGCAACAAGAGACCGGCAAAGATTAAAAAACAAATCAGTAATCTTGGTTGACAGAGATGTCAGGCAAACTTTATACCTCATTACGGCAGTTTCAATTGGTACACAATCATACTGGAGTTTCATTTAGTAAATAAGTCTCTTAAAGGCATACTTGCTGACAGAATACACCCACAAGAAATGGACAAACATGGAAAGGGAGTTTCTCACAGTTACCACAACAATGAAAACAACCAAACTGCCCACTGGCAGAAGAATAATACCAACTCACATAACTCGATCTACTACAATCTGTTCCTATTTTAGGCTTGTATTATTTTTATCAGTTAAAATGCAGGGGGAAAATGCTACTGTGAAATACTTATTTCACAGTGATTCAGATCTAAAGTTATTTTAGCAGCAACAGAAGCCCTAATTCATTTTGAACGATGATAAAATAACTCACATGAGGATGTGGCTCTTTATGTAAAATAGTCATTGATTAGGGTATTAAATATTTCATGCAGCTTTCTGAAATGAGATCCCAGGCTGCCTACGCACGGTCCCCAACACTACCGTCAAACACACTTGTGGCTAGTCATGAATGCTCGTTACCATCTGCACATCCATGCTCCACATGGTAGCCACGGGGATCTTTCTAGACTTCTGAGTTAAATCCAGGCTCTCTTTCCTTTGGTTTCTTCTCACTCTAATGCCAGAGCAAAACTTCCCACTCGAAGGGCTCTCCAGGACCTGCTTGGTAATGTCCTGTTTCTGCCTGCTCTCCAACTCCCTCTCAGTCCTTCTCTCTGATTACCCCCAACACAAGGCTCCCTGCACGCACAGTTCCCAGAGCACTCCAAGACTGGCCCACTGTAGGGTCTTGTACACGATACCCGCCTCTACCTCTACCTGGGTTGTTGTTTTCCATATTCCATACAGGTCTATTTCAGCCTTCAAGCCTGAGCTTCTATGTTCCTCCTCAGAGTAGCTCCACAAAGTGACCATCTTACCTTTCTATATCACAACATCCTGTTTGTGTCCTTCATAAAACTTATCATGACTTGGAGAGAAGAAAGTGATCTTAATTTTTACGTTGATTATTTCCTTATTCGCTACCCATCCCCTCTACTGAAATTGACCTTCCAGAAACACAAGCCCTATATACATGTTGTTCTTCATGGATACCCTACAACTTAACTCAGATCATGCCATGATGACCTCCAAAGGCTATTAAATGCATAACTAAATGTGTACAAAAACATTAATAATGATTCAAGAACTTTAAACCTACTTGAAAGAAATAATTCCAAAAAGTATGCAAAGACTAATTTCCAATTATTTTCATGAAAACATTCTAAGAGCAAACACTTAAAATGATCTACATCCCAAACAACAGGGAAACATCTAAGTAAGTTTGTAGGAGAGTAAAATAGTGAAGATATATCTGGTGATATCATCAATTCTAAAAGGAGAATAAGAAAATAAATTTATAAAAATATCAAGCATACTATCCCAAGAATGAGTCACGGGTTAGTCTTCAGCCATATATTGCCAAGATTTTCCCATTATGTATATTTTCTTTACACTGAGCAATAAGATACATTTAAAAACAGAAATACAAACTAAACATCGCCAACATTTGAAAAATCAAATGCTTCCTCCTCGTGAGTATGATCGTGAGGTTTCATGAAAGAGGAAATTTTTATTTCCAGAGACATTTGGAAACAAAGCAGAAAGGCTATAGCCAATCAAGGCAGATTGCCTTAGTTACGATTGTGTGAGATTGTATCAGTACACGAGGCACAGTAGTAGCATATGATAATTTAGTCAGATTCCCAAACCTCAAGAAAAGAATTGCTAATATAGGCTATTTCCCCACAAAATCTGTGGAGACCACCACACTCTCCAGCCTCCAGCTCTGCCTCTGCCTGCTCGGGTCTCTCCAGCTGCCTCCCTTCCTGTGGTATTTCACGCAGCGCCCCTCATTTCCTCTTTCCTTGAAGACTGTGTTGCCTCTAGCGTCCCCAGAACTGCCTTTTCTCTTTTGTTGGCCAGAATATGAAAATAAATGACATGTATTTGTTGAGCTTTTTCCTCCCATTAATATAAAACCAGAGGAGTGAAATCATCTGTTGACATTTCTCTCAAAAGGAGCTAAACAAAGTTATTTCTGTTTCTATAGGTCAAGGACCATGGGTAGCCCTTGTTGGGCCCTCAGAAAGAGAGACATACCCTTGCTGAGAAGTCTAGCACTGGTGTTGAAGCAGACCTGGATGATAAGCTGATTAAAGCTTATCTTATGAAAAAATCTGTGAACATGGGGGTGGCAGTGTAGTTTGCACAGAAATCTCTAGACCGCAGGAAGTGCAAAGCTTCTAGGAGATCGCACTACAGTAGCTCCTCATTCCAGGGTCCAAACCCCACATCAGCATGAATCGAACCCAGACAAACGAATCCTGCAGAACAATGGTTGCAATTGGAACAATCTGAAACCAAGAACAGGGAGAAGCCATGCCCAGCAAGAGAGCAGATTGCAGCTCATGAGATGGCCAAGTCAATCAAAAGGTTAAACAAGATTTAAAACACCATCGCTTAAGTAGAAAATAAAGTACCCAGCAGGGTAAATTGAAAGCTGTCTGTTAACTGAGTAATTCTGCCCTTTCCTTTGACAATCTCAAGGATTCCAGAGGAAGAGCAAAATCTAAGAAAGAAATAGGGTGGGTTTTTTTTTTTTTTTTTTGGTTACGATTTTTGACTTGAAAAACAGAAACATATATTTGATTTTAGCAGTTTTCAGAATGGAAATACCAGCTTCTGAATTTTAATGCATACAGCATCAGATCTTATTATTCTGCTATCTTTAGCCATTTTTGCCTTCATGAGTTATTTATCATTTCACTTTCAATAACTTTGATATGTAAATTAAAGCCACTGTACCAAATGTTATGATTTAGATAAAGATCTAGAAACACTAATATTTCTCATCACAGATTTTGCTTATCCAACCGAATGCCACAGAATCACCCAATTTGAACCACGCAGGCATAAAAAGTCACTGGGCAGAGGTCTGGAGACTTTCAAGACCACTTAAAATTCAAATACCTCAACAGTAGATTTTCTTTCCTCAGTCTGTTGTCAGGGCACAGTCATTGTCCAGCAACTTTAAAACCATAACCAAACTTTCAGTCCCGAACACAGGCCGAATCATACTATGATCTAATTTGAAAAAGTGCAGATTTCTGAAGCTCAGAGATGAGTTTTTGGCACAGTGGTGGTACTATGGGTATTATCTCTGGCTGTCAGCTCTGTGCCCTTGGCCAGGTTAGAACCTCGCCTTCCCTGGGTTTCCTTAACTCTAAAATGGGGGTGACAGAACCTACCAGAAGTATGAAATAAAATCAATCAGGCAAAATTGTCAAAGGAACCCAAAAGCTAGAACAGCGTAAGCCCTTAATAAATACTAGTGACAGTTTCTTGGGCAGAATGCTACAATAAAGGTTTCACCACAAATTAGGAATCACTCTTCTTTAAAGACCAAGTGATGGCCCTATAATCTGCAATGGATCAAAGGACTAAAAATTTGTGCCTCTCTCGAATTCATATGTTGAAATCCTAACCTACAGGGTGATGGCATTAGGAGTCAGGACCTTTGGGAAAGGATTAAATCACGAGGGTGGGGCTTTTGCTCTTATAGAGGGATCCAGAGGCATTAATCACTCCTTTCACCTCCCTGTGAGGATGCAGCATAAGTATGGTCATCTAGGAAGCACACATTATCTCTCTGTAATCAGTTTCCAAAACAGTAAGAAAGAAGTTTCTGTTGTGTATAACTCACCCCACCTATGGTATTTTGGCTACCACAGCTCAAGTGATTTAACACCCGGTCTCTTACCGAGTCAACATACAGTTGCACTCAAGTAAAAGAAAGCAAGTCTGACATCTCTCTTCACCACACATCCTGCCCCTCCCAGCCGATCCTTGGGCTCTGTGATGGTCAGAGTGACCACAAAACTACTCCAGCCACTGAAGCATCTCTCAGATGAGAGCTGGGAGCCTTCAATTTGATCTTATGGGTCAGGGCTTCCTTCTAGAAACAGCAGTTCTCATGCTTCACCAGGATGCAGCTCCCCAAACCATCTTCCTTGCCAGCTAATGATCCTGACTCCTTGGGGAGAAAAATGTCCCCACTTTGCTCTCTCCTTCCAAGTCTCACTGCCTCACCCTAGTTCAGACTGTAGTTACCTCAGTTGTGTATTCTTGCCACAATGACTAACCTGGGCTGACACTAGTCTTCCCCTTGTCAGCAATAACAAGGCAGGGTAAAAGACAAGAGGAAGGACACAAACCACCTCAAGGTCAATTACCAATTATTTTCTTTTCCAGTATTCCAATAGGAGGAGGAAGAAGAGAAGGTAGATTTGGGGAGTAGCTCTAAGAAAGGGCCAAACATCTGAGGCACTTGATTTCTCTGCCTAATGGTCTACTCACTACACCTCCTGTGCCTACCCTGGTAAGAGAAGCTTGGGGAAGTAGGGATGTCCCAGCCCTCGGGGAGGAGGGGCTGCTGCAGGATTTGGAGGCAGACCAGTCAATACACACATGTGGCCCAGAGTGTCAGAGGCCATGCCATGTTGAGCTGTGGTGCTCCAAGACTGGAAAGGTAGGGGCAAAGTTGCAGGGAGGCTCCCAGGAAAGGAAGTTGCAGCTGCCAAGTGCCAAAGTGAGATGGGCACTTGTGTTCCTCCAGAGCGGTGAGTTATGGGCGAAAGCTACTATAAGGTGGGCTTAAGTCACCAGGGACCCTGTGAGCATGCAGAGGAGCTGGACTCTACCCTGAAAACAATGGGAGGCTGGTTCTCAAGGTAATCAAGAAAACAGCATGCTGAGATCTGCATTTCGGAAAGACCTCAGCACCATTTTTGCCTGAGGGAAACACTTGATTTTTTGCATTCCTGAGCACCTGTGGCTGTTGTCTACACTGACACCCATTCAGACCATCTGACCCCCTCAGAGAGTGGGGACTGCTCACTGACAGTGCCCTTTGCTTCAGATTTGCTCAAGCAGAGACAAGAAGAGAAGCATCTCCTGCCACCCACAGACCCACATCTCCAAGAGCCCAGCAGACGCCTCCAATCCACCCTCCAGCAGCAGCCTTCACCCAAGACACCCAAGGCCAAGTTCATGAAACCAGCTTTTCTTCTTAGTATCACAGTCACCCAAGTTCAAAATCTCCTTCTCACTGCTTGCCACACGCCATCTCTCATTCTTTCATCAAGATCTGCTGTCTTCTTTTTAAAAAAATGTCCCCACCTCCCTTTTCCCTCTCAGTTTCATGCCCCACTTCCAGTTGACTCCAGTGACGTCAGTCAGAAACTCTTGCCACATCAACCACCCTGGGGTGTCTGTCCTGCCTCCTGCCTCATGAGCCCATCTTTCATCATCAGCCCACTACCTGCCAAAGACAGCAGGCTTCCAAGTCCTGTAGTATGGAAACTATAATCATTGGTGTGACATTCAATACTGAAGCAGTTGGTCCCTAAATGTCTTTCCAGTAGGATCATTTCCTCACACTCACCTTGCGGAGTTCTCTGCCTTGAGCAAATCACCCAACTGACCTTGTGCTTTCTATTGTGCCTTCTGTTCATCATATGTCCAGAATAAAATAGTGTCTCCCAAGAATAAATACCCGCCTGAAGCCTCAGAATATGTGACCTTATTGTAAGTTGGTCTTACAAGTGTAAATATACATCAAATATATTGATAAAGAGGATTTTGCAGATATAAGTCAAAAGGAGGTCAGCCAGGCTCAGTGGTACAGGCCTGTAATCCCAGCACTCTGGGAGGCTGAGACAGAAGGATCTCAAGTTTGAGCCATTTTTGCAGGACCCTATGTCAAAATCAAAAATAAAAATGAGCTGAGGATGTTGCTCAGTCAGTGTGAAGGCAATGGCTCAATCTCCACTAACACACGACACAAATGAGGTCATACTGGGTTAGGCTGGGCCCAACCCAACAAAGACACACACCTACACGAAGACAGATACGTGACAGTGGAGGCAAAGAGCAACAGTGAATCTACAAGCCAAGGCACAAGACAACTGGCAGAAACTACCAGAGATGAGGACACAGGCAAGAAACAGGCCTTCCCTCAGAGCTCTCAGAAGGAACCTGCAACCCTGACACCTTAAATTCAGACTTCTAGACTCCAGAATATATTTCTATTCTTTCGAGCTGCTTAATTAACGGCACAATGTTATGGCAAGCCCAGAAAACTAATACACAAGGCTTTGTGCTACCATCTTCAACGTCCCTGGCTTGTCCTTCTGCTGCTCCAATCACATCTTGCCCAAAGGCCCAGTCAAAGTCATTTTCCTGCAGAAAGCCATGATAGTTTCCCAGTTCACTGATGCAAACATCACCACATCTGACCATACCTGGGTTTCTGGGAGCTGCATATTCCAAAAACCACCAAGTCAGGCTCATTCATCTATAAACACAAAACTGACTTCTGGATTTTCTTGTTTTGCAGATCAGGACTACTGTGAGGGTTCAGTTAACAGTCCTCAAGAAGAGCCATTGTCTTATCAATATGAGTTTCCCTCCTATTGCCCAAGCACTTCCATAGGTCATCAGCACGCAGATTGCCTATTATATGGCTCATCAGCACGCAGATTGCCTATTATATGGCTCCAATCTCCTTTCCTGTGCATATCCTCCTCCTTCCACCCACTGTGCCTTCCTCTATCCACCCATTCCAACACTTGCTGGATGCCCAGTCACTTGAATCCCATAGATGCCGCGTAACCCTCACAAGAACCACAAGAAAGGCCCTTCCCTGTCCTCCCAGCTTCTAAAATCTTCTTGCCATTCAAGGCCACCTAAATGATACCCTTTGCAAAAGATGTTTCTTGCCCACAAGCCATTAGAAATCCTTTCTGATTGATAAGGACTCTGATCTTCTGATAGGAAAAGCATTCCTATCCTGTGTCACACTGCAACCATACCTGTAAAACTCTGCCGCTACCACCTGTGTGACCCTGAGCTCATCACACGACTTCTTTGCACCTCAGTTTCTTCATTTATACAACCTGTTAACTGTAGCACCAGCTTACAGATCCTGAGGGCCGGGTGAAATTGTCCAGGTACAGCATGCAACACACAATCTCATACATAGTAACACTCGATGCATTTTAATTAAAAATATCAATGACAAACATCATCACCATGATATCATTGCCACCAAAATCTGCGTTCAAATACCAAATACCATGTATTAGGAAGGGAAACAGAGTTGCATAAATTTATCACTTCCCAGTGAAAAAAAAAAAATAAAGAACTAAAACACCCTTCAAAATTAATGCCCCCACGAACCATGAGTACTGAGCAGCTTCTTCACGTATCAAGGACAGCATATTATTATCCTCATAAAATTCCTTTCTTCCTAAGAGATTAAAGAGCTCTGAGTATTTCATTCCGCTCAGCTACACCAGTCCCCTGAGACAGAAGCAACAGGTAAGCATCGCTTTTCCATTGTCCTCGAGAGTGTCAGGGCAGAGACACAAGAAATATGCTGGCTGCCCTGGGAGCAGGGTGCCCTCCCTCAGGCCTGAGAAATTAAGGCAACCTAGTCCACACTAGTGCTTACCCTTTGGGGTGCTGTCCTCTGCTTACTCGGAAAGGGAACGAGTGCACGCCTCATGATACTGTCTCAAATTCAGGGTAGAGTCGCTTTTCATAGACTCTCAGACTCACTCCCTCACTCAAAATCACTTGGTGAGCCTCACTATGCCCCTCCACCCTACTAAGCATCAAGCAGCCAACAGAAAACAAGAGAGGCCACAGAGCCAAGTGCAGGCATGTAGAAAATGCCCCAGCAGCAAGGGGACTGAACCTGTCCTGTCTGCTAGACAAGGACAGAGAAAGCATCTGAAATCTCCGTGATTTTTAACTTTTTCCTCTTTGTAATTCTTAAGAGTGAAATAAAAATTCAACTCTATTTCTATAAATATTTCCAAAAGATGATAATCTAACAGGAGAGACTTTCCAGTCTAAATGCAACCCCCACCCCCCGACACACACACCTCTGCAGAAGCCATTGTGCTCCAAAAATGAAGACACTACGGAGGAATCAGAGCCTTCCATGGTGCCTGCCCAACACCCCAATGCACCCGAGCATAAAATGAGAGGAAGCTACAGGAATATGTACATCCCTATTCACTCCACAGTATTCACATTGACCAAAAGTTGGAATCAACTCAAATATCTACTGGTAAGTGATATAGTTTGGGTATGGAGTGTCCCCCATAGGTCTCATATATTTGGAACTGTGAGTTATTTGGGAGGTGGGGCCTGACTGCAAGGGGAAGAGGCTTGGGATTTGACCCGGAAAGACTGTGTCAAGTTGTTGCCAGAGCAAGGCCCAGATCAGAGCATTCGAGTCTCCATTGTTAATGTGTGGGCCAGGAAATGAGGAAGGGGCACACACCCTGGCGGCCTGAAGTAATGGAAGGAAGGAGAAACATTGCTACAGCTTTTTCCTGGGAAAGCTCTAGCCTTGCCTGAGTCTCCAGACTCCTTGGCTTCTCTCTGCAATGGGGAGTGCGGCTCTCCAGCCCCTGCCACGTCCCTTCACCATTGCCAGCTGCCCCAGGAATGCACTGTGTATGTGAGAGACCTTCTGAAACTGTGAGCTAAATAAATCTTTCCTCCTTTAAGTTGTGGATGTTGGGTATTCTGTCACAGCAATGAATAAGTAACTAAGACGGTAAGCGACTAAATAAATAAAATGTGGTTGGGGTAGACTCAAGAAGGCAATGATGTAGGACTGAACTTAGATAGAGGACTAAAGTTAGTAAAAGAAACCCCTTTGTGGCTTAGGTTAGCAAAAGAGAGGCCCACCTGGATTTAAAAAAAAAAAAAAAGGCAGCAAGAGGGTGGCCAGAGGATAGGCAGAAAAACCACAAGAGCAGATAGGGAAAGGGGCCTTGAGCCATGCCAGGTGGCCTGGGGACACCACAGGAAGCATGCCCAGCCAGCCCTGGGATCGCAAGTGAAGGGTGCCTGGGGAGAATTCTGGCGAGGACAGTAGCCTAGAAGGCACCAGACAATCTTGTGTCTGTGCACAACAGACAAAAAAGGACCTCAGCCTCAGGGTGCCAGGGCCCATTCAGTTGTGGGAACAGAGATGGCCCTGTAGCCTCAAGGCCTCTGAGCTTAAAAACTGTGGGCTGAAAGCACAGAGCAGGCGTCATAGCCAGCTGGCCTTCTAGGCCAGCCTAGAGACTCGGAACCTAGCCACAAATCACACTTTAGGATATTCAGGGAAGAGCACCAACGGCAAAACAAGGGGGGGAAAAGACTGAAGTCATCCTCAAAGATCTGAGCCCAAGCAGGAGAAGTCTCAGAAAATGGAGGTCTTATCTCGCCAACCCCACCACACAGGAGCTGTGAGACACACTTCGGAGTAGTTCATCTTTGCAGACTGAGTCAGAGAAAGAGGGAACTGGTCCCACCCTCCCTTGATTGGCAAGATGGAATGTCCTGGATAGAAAGATTGGCCCTTCAAATAACGAAGGACATTTTAGGGGTATTTCGTTTGTCTGTTTTCCTTTTGGGACTTCGGTCTCACTTCGATGGTTCTTTGTAAATACAATGAACTTGTGTTTTTTTTTTTTTTCCTGGTATTGATGTGTGGCTTTTCATTATTTCTTTTTTTCTGTTTTGATTTGCTAGATTTTGCAATTCCTCCTTTCTCAGTTTTGTTTTTATTCCCTTTTCAAAAAGCCTTTCTAGAGATCCTGAGACATATTCTATTTCATTCCTAACTCTCCTGGTTTCTTCTTTGGTCTCTGTTGCTCAGGTCACGTACATCTGTGTTCTGACCTGGGGTTGGAGTCCTGTCCTGCTTTTACCTATTCTATGCACATGCTCACACTTCCTATCACACTTTCAAAGCTAATCCTCAGTGTCAGTCCACTCTCTTCCTCCTTCAAACACCCTTTTTGGTAGTATTGTTAAGTACTAGATAACTCATAGCTGTACAGTTGGGCACATTGGGAATCAATAATTTTATACTATTTAGTTGGGCATAGATCGTTGAGGTAGATTTTTTTCTATATTATCAGCAACAACTTAGTGTTGTATTTAACAAACTCTTCTATAAGTCACTAGACAACCTGTAGAGACCCCTTCCATTACTGTATAGATCACATTTCTAATGTTAAGAGAAGATCGTATGAACTGATTACCTGTTATGATGTCAATGGTGGGACAGATTAAGGTTAACCATGGACATTGATACTGTCACATCATTAAAGACAATATAGCAATGGGAGGCTACTGAGAGTAGGTAACTTCCGGTGATTTGGTTTAGTCTGGGGTAAGCAACATAGAGGACTATTTTATTATCACCAGTGGTATAGCATTGATGTTAATGGAACTTTTCAATAAGCCAATGTTGTGTTTCTCTAAATAGGTACATTGACATGTGTAGATTATGCCTTTTAAAGTTAAGAGTACAATAATCTTAACATAAACTAGTTATTAGGTTCTGCCAATAATTAATCTTAGATAACATTATGATAGATCTTTCTTATAATGTGCATATGGCATAGCAGTTGAGTTTGATTTCAAATATATACCAATACTTTGCTTCTCCTTAGACCATATACAATAGTGTAACTTATTTCTCCTTCACTGAAAAGTGGAGATCAGGTAACCAGCAGCAGGTTGGTCATTGATAAAACCCTCAAAGTTAATAGCTTAGTAAGTTTAAAATAGGCATAAGTATAAAAATCTAAACAACTAAAAGGAAATTCCAAGAAAAGAAATAATCAAACGAAATAAATCTGCATAGTAGAGGCAGAGTTCCCCAACAGTACTTGAGCAATAATCCACCGTGACACAATCATGGGAAAATGATGTTATAAGTCACCTGACTCCCCAGAAGCTGGTATCATGGGCCTTGAAGTAACAACATGTACTGGAAAGGAAGTGAAAAAAAAAAAAGTGGACTTAGAGACTGATCAGCTCAAATAAGTTAGCTTAAACAAATGCAAGAGATGTTCAGCAAGTTCAAAGAGGGTTTAATCAAACAAACAACAATTTTAAGAGAAAGCTTACTGCTGATATAGAAGACACAAACAAAAGGCTATACAAAGCAATGCAGGAAATGAAGGACAATTTCAGTAGACAAGTACAAAGACTGAAATGATTCCATGCTGAATTTCAGGATATAAAAAAACTCACATGAAAACATGAGAAATTGGCTGGAGCATTTTGAGGACAGATTATCAGATCTTGAAGATAAGTTTGGTAAGTTGGATCATATAGTCAGTGATGACTGAAAAACAAAAAGACAAGAAAGAAACTGGGTACAACTGGAAAATGACTAAAGAGAAACAACCTCAGGAACTATGGGAATGCAAGAGAAAATGGAGGACAGCACAAAAGATATAAATGACATGTTCAACAAAATTATAGCAGCATATTTCCTAAACCTAGTAAAAGAAATTAATGTTGAGCTGCTGCAGGCATATGGAACACCAAATAATCTTGACCAGAAAAGAGCCTTTTCACGATACGTCATAATCAAAATCCTAGACACTCAAGACAAAGAGATAATACTAAAAGCTACAACAGAAAAACAGTAACCTACAAAGACAAATCCATCAGAATAACTGCAATTTTTTTAACATAAATCACAAAAGCCAGGAAATCAGGGAGCAAAATCATGCAAATACTGAAAGAAAGTAAGCACCAACCCAGACTGTTATACCCAGCAAAATTATCCTATAAAATAGAAGAAGAAATTAAAATTTTTCATGATAAAAAGCAAACCAGTGCTGCAGAAATACTTAAAGGAACCTGAGTCAGAGATAGGAAGACTAATGGCACAAAAGATTCCAGAGGAAAAGAAACAACCAAAACAGGAGAATGGCCCAACAACAGTATAGAACACACAATCAACACTGCAGCGTCGTGATGACACAAGGATACAGCAATCCTTATACCACTGTAAGAATGTTCAAGTTAATGCTCTCAATGACCCAGCAATACCTCTTCTGAGGATCTTCCCAAAGAGTTAAAAGCAGAGATACATGAATATACAGCACACTGTCTCCAACCAAAGTCACGGTATTTTCTTCACTGCTTCCTCAACTCTTCTCCCTCCATAAGTCATTTGCACAGGAATCCCTGTATCAGGCTCTGCATTGAGTACTATTTCTGTTTCTCAGACTTTTTTTTTTCAACTCCTGCCCTTCTAAGGAGCCTTTTGAATATTTTCCTAATCACTGCCATGACATTTTGATACCACAGGTATATTAAATATCAGTTTATGTGCCGTATGTACACAAAAAAGGGTGAATGCATTTGCTTTCCACAGGCCTATTTGCATCCTCCCCACGACGACACCACCTGCACTAAGTGCACGGTCCAGAGGACCTGCCCCCACGGCGATGCCTGAATGGCTGATGTGTGGGGCATGGGACTCTCTCCCAAAGCAGAGAATGTTTTGTAATGATGTCTGCTGCCATACCTGCATTTTATGCACAACAAGTAACCTTCAAATCCATCAGCTCAAGAAAATGTGAAATATTCCACCTTCCATGTGCCCAGAGGCTATGCTAGACCCAGGATATAGATAAAACAACAAGCAAGTTTGAATCCTGAGCTGCTTTCCCAGGAAATAAAAGTAAATAAGCAGATGGTGTAATGGCTGAGATAAAGCAGACATCGAGATGGGACATCCGTGAGTGTGCCACCCTATGTTTCTAGAGCCCACGGACCCAGTAGAAAGACACCCAGACAGCAGGACCCACTGTGGCAACACAGGGTAGGCATGACATTAGAAAAAGGGAATCTGCTCCTTTTATTCAGTGTATTTCTTCACTCATTCATTCGTTCACCCAACAACCATTTCTGAGAAGTTTATTTTTATAACCTGTGCTGTCCTAGACCTGGGGACCCAATAAAACCACATGAGGAGTTGTGACCAGACCTACAAGCCCAAGGCAGACAGAACAGGGGTGGAGTGCCCCATGGCTTTGCAATCATGGCAACTTCCTAAGTACCTATTTTCCTTATCTATGGCACAGAGGTAATACGAGTATCTCAAGGGGTTGTGGGGAGAATTAAATAATATAATGAATACTAGGCAAGGCAGCTGATTGTCTAACGCGCACAAATGCTCAAGACACGCCAGGTACTGTTTCTTTTGTTACCTACTGGATACATGCTCCTCCCTCAAGTACCTGGTGCAGAGATAAGGAATAAAGCACCGCAGTGCAGTGTGGGAAACGTGCATCCTGTTTCTAGACTTCTGTTAATAAACCTTCCCTTTAGGACCCAGTCTCTGGGCGGCACTTTCCTGACATGACTCCGGGCCACTCCTTCTGATGGTTGGAACCTTTCTCTACAAGTCGGTCACTCTGTGATCTGCATATAACAAGATAAGCCTCCACTTCCAGCTCATTTGGCAGACACTAAGAGGAACTAATGCCTACAACTGTCACCGTTTAGTGAAAGATTTAATAAACGGGGTGTTTTTCCAAGTCCGGCTTCACCAGCCAAGTGGAGGTTTCATTCCCCCACCACTAAAGCTGGCACATGCCTACCAAACGGCATGCAGGGACAGGGCCTTAGTTTTGAGCCACCTTCAGATGCCCAGTGACTTCTGAAACCAAAGCCATATATCTATAGGACCAGAAGAGGGGAAAAAAAATATCATCATCTTGGGAATCACATCACAAGCTCCAACTTTCAGGGGGTTATTTATTTATTATGTGATAATGGCCCAAATGTATACACTTTTCAAAAATCTGCCATGAAAATTCAAACATCTTTGTAATCCCTGTTTACAAAGCACACAGAGAAATTAAAACAGGCTTAATGGAGCAGTGTTTGTGCATATTAATGAATCTAAATTCTAAATCTGGATTTTGGAAATAAAAAGGGTAAAAGAGGATTCATTTCAGACTAATTTGCTTTTGAATATGACACTTTGCATGTCAAATAGTATCCGAGATGTGGAAATGGGGGCCTCAGTAAGCATTTTAAAGTATTTTCATATCAGGTTAGGGACATAACATCTTTTAAAGGGAAAGAACCATTTTTCATGTTCCTGCTAAGGCTTTGATGGATACACCTTTGCAGTCAGCCGTGTCCTACTCAGTGAGTAAATGTTAACAGATGTCCACTGTGACCATGGCATCCTTCTCCCCTGTTACCTAGACAGCCTTTCCTCTAGCCGATCTCAGTACCACGCTACCACAAGAGTGCTGGGTACCATACGAGAGATACACTACGACGTGTCCGTGAAGGTCCAGGAGCACTTGATTCCCAAGTGACAAAGGAATAGAAGTGCCCAGAAAACGAATTAAGGACCAGATATAACCCAAGTCAAATCCCAGTCCTGCCTCTGGCTGCAAGTTACTTAATTCAAGTGAAAGTTTCTATCTTTTAAGTCAAACATCTGGAGAGACCAGAACACTTGTGGTATTATCATTCTCTTCATTTGTCCTTGGAGCAAAAACATAATAGGGAGGGACTAGCATGTTTTATGAGTATTATAATTCAATGAATAATCAAGATCAAATTTCCTATGGCCCAGTCTACGGGAAAGAAGTGACACAAAAGGCCATCTGGAATCAAAAATATCCCAAAGCAAGAGGCCGAGAGCATACAGCCCAGTGGGAGAATGCTTGTGGAGCATGCAAGGGGGCCTGGGTTTGACCTCTAGAACCATAGGAAAGAAAGAAAGGAGAGGAGAGGGAGAAAAGGGAGAGAGAAACAAGGGGAAGGAAGAAAACAGGCCCAAGGGGGCATGCGAGATAGGGACAGGTATGTGTGCGTGAGTATGCTCTCTGGCTCATCAACCTTGGCACGCAGCACAGGCGACAGAGTGGCAGACCTCCAACACTGAGAACTGACAGTGGGCCGTGGAACCAGACCTCCTGGGCTGGCCTCTGAGCTCTGCCATGCCCAGTGACTCTGGGTAAGTTGTAGCGCCTTCCAGAGCTTGGTTTTCTCACCTGTAAATACAGGCAACCGCAACAACCTCCCTGGGTGTGCAATGCGTGTAACTTACACCTGTTGACAGATTCCTTTGAGGACATAACTAGAAGATAAGAAAATATGTCCGGGGAGTTAGACCCAAACCAGAAAGTTCACAGAAGAAATACACACAAAACATTTGAAAAAAGAAAGAACAGAGACACATAGGCCTACATTAGCACTGAGAAATGCCCTCTCTCCCAGAATTTGGGCTTAGGAATCTCAGCGGCTCCAGCCAGTCCCCAAGCGCGACATGGCCCTGTCCCCTCCTAAGGGTGATCACATCCCCGCCCATTCTCTCGGAGGTCCTTTCTCAGGGGGTCTGCAGATTGCCTGAGTGCAGCCTTTTCTCCCTGCGTCACGCACACCACCTTTTTTGCCTGCTTCAGTCTTTCTCTGAGCACTGATGTCTCTGAGCACTGATGTCTCTGAGCACGGATGTCTCTGAGCACGGATGTCTCTCTCTCACTTCCGCCTGGGTCACAGCCCTCCTCTACCCTGCTATGCTCTGACCTGTCTGTCCCGCTTGCTCTGTCTCTCCACCGCTGTGACTACACTAAGGCCGCCTCCCACATCCTCTCTCCTCCTGGTGTCATCTGAGTTATCCGACCGCCCGCCTCCTCTATTTCTCCCATCAGTCTCTCCATCCTTCTCCTCATTCCCCCGTCCCCACCCAGGGCTGTCTCCTCTCTCTTTCCCTTTTGGAACAGGGACAAGGCTGAGGCTGGCAAGGTCCTTGCCTCAGGTACAACCCTAAGGAAGTATGAAAACACTCAGTAACCCAAACAGACAGTAATTCATCATAACATGGTTAAAAACAAAAACTGATGGCAGAAAAACCCATAAGGAACAAATCAAAGACTTAAGTCAAGACAGGACAACTGCCTCATTCTCATCCACCCCTGCTCTGAGATCATTTACAAGAACAGGCAGCTATCGTTTGCAGATTCGATTTTTGTAATATTGCACTAAAATACTATTAACTGCAACCACTGAGCTTTTGGACGCCTGCCTGAGTGTCACGAGGAGCGGCAGGCCACGCTGGGTTTGGACCCAGTTTTCCTCCTACAAATTTCCCTTTCTCGTCCTCTGCGCGGATCGCTGCCTGTCCCTCTCCTCCTCTCCGCTGTGTCCCTCACTCTATCTCTCAGTCCCTCCTCCCACATACACTTGCACCCTCCCCGGTCCCATGACATTCTTTCCTCCTGTGTCTCTGTCCTCTCTCCATCTCTCCCTCGGGCTCTCTGACCGTCTCTCTTCCCGGCCACCCTCCAGCCTCTCCTCCTTCTGCCTGCACCTGTGGCCATCTCATCAGGCCCAAGCACTGCCAAGAACACACAGAAGGCCAGGGGAGCTTCCTCCTGGCGGCCGAGCCGGCCTCAGAGGGACGCACTCCAAACCCTGCCCTGCTCAGACCTCCGACTCCACACCATCTGCCAGTGCTTCATGAAACCTTTCTGGAGGAGTAAGTGCCCCAGGTCCCTGAGGTAGGTGAGGAGGCAGCTGCTGAGGCTGGAATCACACATCTTAGACAGAACAGAGGGCACCTGGAGCCGGGACAACAGCAGCAGCGAAAGCCTGCTTCCTCCAGGGCAAAGCCAGTTGTTCCAGGTGTGGCCTTCTCGGGACAGCAGTCAGAAAAATGAGGCAGAAAGGATTTGCCTGTCACCTCTAAATGTGCCAGGGCTACGCCACTCTGTTTAATATAATCTTCCACTCTATGTTAGGGGTCAGGTGTAATTATTTCTACTTTGCTGCTGAAGGAGCAGAAAGGTTGAGTATTTTGCCCTAGGGCTCATTTGGCAATTCAGACTGAGAACACCTGAATCCGGTGAGTGTAAGACCTGGCCCAGGGTCCTTTGCTTCTATCATCCTGTCCATTTAAAGGGGAAAATTCTTCAAACAAACCCACAGGAGCCATGAATAAACACAACGTGAGCCAACAGCTACACATTCCTTCTTCTTTAGAAAACAGCATTCATAATTGGCTAAATGGTTTGGAAATAATAAAGTTATGCCCACAAATCACATCATACTCAGAGTAAGTTACTAAGAAGTTACGAAATTAATTGCTAAGATAAAAACATAACACTTAGGAGAAAATTCAGAAATGTAGTTAACGATCTGATGGATGGGAACATTTTGAGTATGGTATGAAACTCACTCCAAAGAAAACAAGATTTTATATTGTAAATATTGCCATAAATAAGAGTGCAAGACAAACGGCAAGTAGGGGAAAAATCTCCACTCTATATGACAAAAGGTGACTATGTTTCCTTAAAATGTGAAGAGTGCCCATTGATCAACAAAATAGTCAAGTAACTCAAGACAAACTATGGGCAAAACTCTCGAACAGGAAGTTTATGGAAAAGTACGTACACCAGGCAACTGAGTAAGAAAAACATATATATTACTCAAGCATTCAAAAATTCAAATTAAAAAGTGAGGCACTGCGTTTTCACTGTTTAAGTTTGCAAAGCTTAAATATTTATAGTTTTCAGGTGTTTCAGAGCTGAGCACTCTCACAGAGTTAGAGTGGAAGTTACTGCAGGCTTGGGTTGAAAAACGTGCCAGGATTTATTAAAATTTCAAATGCACATTTCTTGTTGTCCATTTTCCTTTAGGGAATTTCTCCTACAGAAACGCACGCACATAGATACATATACATACAAAATTAAGCATCACAGCATTGCTAGAAACAGCAAAGTATTAGAGACATCCTCAATATCCAACAATTGTTGCTAAGTAAACATCATCCGGGTAATAGACTACAATAGAATACCTGGTACCCAGGTAACAGAATACAATACAGTCAGTAAAAAAGAATGAGACAGACCTAAATGACCTATTGTAGAAAGTTATCTGTAATGATTGGCTCCCCTCCACCTCCACTTCGATTAGTAAGCGTATGCAATACACAATGGTTCCACTAAACTTGAGAATTTTGTGCACACATATATGACAACAATTTCGTATTCCTTTCCATTCCTTTCTTGTCCTCCCATCCAGACCCTCCCAACATAGCACTTACTCGATTCTATTATTTATTTATACTCTGGATTTGTCTTATTAGAGAAACTATAGGCTACTTAATATTTTTGAGTTTGAGTCACTTTGCGAAGCATAATTATCTCAAGTTGTATCCATGCGCCTACAAGTGGTTAATATGTATTTATCTTTATGGCACAGTAGTACTGCTCCATTGTGTATATATACACCATATTTTAAAACTATTGATGGATATTTAAACATCTTCCACAATTTAGCTATTAGTTGTGCTGCTATGAATATGGATATGTATGTATCTTTACTGTTAAATGGTGTTTATTAAACCTTTTGTGAAGATACCCAGAAGAGGTATCACTGGGTCAAATGGAATAACTATTTTCAAATTTTTAAGAAATCTCTATACTGCTTTCCATAATGAATGTACCAGTTTACAGTCACACCAGCAGTGTAAAAGGGTTCCTTTCCCCCCACAACCACAGCATCTATTGTATTTTGAGTTCTTGATATTATCCATTCTCGCTGGGATACGATGGCATCTTAGTGTTGTTTTGGTTTGTATTTCTCCAATGGCTAAGGATGCTGAACATTTTTTTCATTTATTTGCCGGCCGTTTGTACTTCTTCATCTGAGAAGTATATTCATTTCAATTACTTGTTTTTTATTGGATCTTTCATTTTGAGAGCCTATTTTTCTTCAGTTCTTTGTATATTCTAGTTACTAGTCTCCTATCCAAGATGGAGGTGAAAAAAATTCCTATTCTGTCAGTTCTCTCTTTATCTCTTGTTTCCTTTGCTGGGCCAAAGCTTTTTCATTTCATACAGCCCATTTGATGGTCCTGAGGGTTAGTTCTTTCACATCAGGTGTCCAACTGAGAAAGCCTTTTTCCACACTTATATCTTCAAAAGTTCTACCTGTTGGTCTTCCTGGAAGTTCGGTGTTTCCATTTTAATATCTAGGTCTTTGATCCACTTTGATTTTAGTACATGGTGATAGATATGTGTCCAGATTCATTCTTCTGCATGTAGATGAAAAATTCTCCCAGCACTATTTATTGAAGAGGCTATATTTTTCTTTTACAGCCTATGTTTTTGGCTCCTTTGTCAAAAATCAGGCAGCTGAGGGTACTTGAGGTTGTCTCTGGATCCTCTGTTCTGTCCTACTGGTCGGCCTGTCTGTCTCTGTGTCAGTATCATATGGTTTTCCATCACTGTTGCTTTGTAATGTAACTTGATGTCCAAAATTGTATCCTGAAACTTGGCTGAACTTGTTAATTAATTCTAAGAATCTCCTGATGAAGTTTTTGGGATGCTCTATGTACAGAGTCATGTCATCTGCAAATAAGGATAGTTTAACTTCTTCCTTTCTAATATGTATTCCCTTTTTTCATTCTTGTACCTGATTGCGCTGTCTAGGTTTCTGAGGACTATACAGAACAGGAGTGGTGAGAGTGGACAGTCATGTCCTGTTCTTGATTTAAGGGGAAATGCTTTCCATTTTTCCCCATTTAGTATCACGCTGGCAGTGCATTTGTGTAAAAGGCTTCTATCAATTTGAGAAAAAGTCTTTCTATACCTACTTTCCTCCGGGTTTTTAATCATGAATGGATGTTGGATGTTTGTCAGTGGCTTTTTGTGTAACTATTAAGATGATCTTGTGATTTTTTGTCCTCTATTTATATGGAGCATTACATTAACCGATTTACATATGTTGGATCATCCTAACATCCCTGGAGTGAGGCCAACTTGGTCACGGTATATGATCTTTTCAATGATTTGCCGAATTCTATTTGCCAGGACTACATTAGAGATTTTTTGACCCATGTTCTTTGAGGAAATTGGCTATTGTTTTCTTCCTGTGTAAGTCTTTGACTGGTTTTGGCATCAGTGCAATGCTAGCTTCCAAAAATAAGTTTAGCAATGTTCCTTCTTTTAAACTTCATAAAAGAGCTTGCAAAGTAGTGGCGTTAGGTCCTCTCAGAAGTCCAGCCAGTCTTGGCCTTGTCTTTGTGGGTAGAGAGTTTATTACTGCCTCAATTTTCATGCTTGTTATGAGTCAATTCAGAGTGTTTGTGTCTTCTTGGTTAATTTTTGGTATTTTTTATGTATCTAAAATTTTATTTCCTCCAAATTCTCCAATTTGTTGGAGTGTACGTTTTCAAACTAGTTTATGATTGTCTGAATTTCAGCATTTTCCATTATACTTTCACCTTTTTCAATTCCAAGTACATTGATATGGGTTTTTCTTTCCTTCTTTTGGTTAATTTGGCTAGAGGTTTTTCAATCTTGTTTATTCTTTCCAAGACCCAACTCTTCATTTCTTTGATCTTTTGTATTTTTTTTCAGTTTCAATTTCATTAATTTCTCCTCTGACTTCCACAATTTCTTTCCTTTACTACTTCTTGGTTTAGACTGCTCTCGTTTCTCTAGGACCTCGAGGTGCACCATTAGAATCTAAGACTGACCAACTATTGAAACAACCTGAAAACCGGTTTAATATTACAATTATCGTAGCCTTAACATTAAAAGGGACAGTCTATACTGTTGCGTCTCCCTCGACCCGCAAGAAAGACGCAACAGCCGCGGTTCTTCTCCAAGCTTTATTCAGGCCTCTTCTTAACCTCATGCTCGAGCACCTTCTTTTCTCTCTCCTTCTTCCTCTCCTCTCCTCCCCCGCTAAGCTGCAAGCAATTTTATAAGCCCCACAAGCCTATCATATCTCACTACGTGGCGCTTTTAGATAGGAGCCTGCACATGAGGAGATCAGTCGCCAGTCTGCGATTTCCACATATGGAGTTGTTTATCACATTTTATTAGGAGGTGTGGCTGCCACGCAGGCACCATCCTTTGGGTGCGGCATCTAATCCTGCCCCTTGGCCCGTTGCCCGGCGCCATCTTAGGGTTCGGCTCCCCACACTATACCACTAACATATCTATCCACATAAACCAAATATTGACTTACCAAAATGTTCCACTAATGTCAGTATTATTTCACCATCACTTATAAAATAGCTATCTATATACTTATCTAGGCTAAACCAAACCACTAGAAGTTATCAACCCTTGATGTGCTCCACCTGCTATCCCCTCTTTGACAGGACAGATCTTCACAGCAATGGTTAAACTTAATACATTCCAGCTATAGATACATGACAACAAGATATCAATTCATTCAACCATTCCACTCTTAATATTAGCAATCTGGTCTATGCTATTAATGAAGGCTCCTACACAGATTGTCAGGTAACATATTAGAAGAGTTTGTAGAAGGAGATCCTAAACTATTGTTGACAATATTTAAAAATATACTTTAACTATCTATGTCTAGCTCAATAGTATACAGTTATTACTTCCCAACATATCATGGCTGGGAGTTATCAATATTTCATAATAATATTAATAAGGGTGATGAGGGGGCTTGAGGAATAGCTCAACAGTTACAGTGCTTGTGTAGCAAGCACTAAGTCAAGTGCTAAGTGCCTGAGTTCGACTCCCCAGCATCACATAAGCAAGGCGTGGTGGTGCAAGCCTGCAATCCCAGTATTCGGGAGGCTTAAGCAGAAGGATTGTCATGAGTCCCCAAGACCAGACTGGGCTCCACAGTGAGTTCAGGACCAGCCTGGGCTGCAAAGCAAGACCCTGTCTCAAAAAAATAAGAATAAAATAAGGGTGATGAGAGTAGGGAGAGAGTAGATTCAGACTAAGGGTTAACTTTGGGAATGGGATAGAAAACAGAAGAGTGTTTACAGGATAGAGAAAAACATGACATGGTTCTAAATTTAGAACAGAAGAATACAGATAAACTTAAGCAACAAAAACAACAGCAAGAAGAAACAAGAGGAATTATGAGTGAAGTAGAGAGAGTATGTCTCCAGAATCTATAAAGTTTTCCAAAAGGTTATAAAGAGATATTTAAGACAGAAAGAAATGCAGAAACTACCAAATAACAGAAACAGAAGTAAAAGGAAAGAAAGGAAGAAAGGGAAAAAACAACCCACAAACCAATAACATTAAATAATATAAGTTCACTATGCCCACAGAAAACCACTGAGGTCAGCCTGAAGTCCAAAAAAATTATGCCCGTGTTGTTTCTACAGGAAAGTCTCCACATCCAAGATTTTGAATCCTACTGACCTACGAGAGAAGTATAACTAGTTTCCCCAGTTTCTCCTGTGTCCCAGTCTGCAAAGATGTCCACTCTGAAGTATTTCCTGTCGCTCCTATAAGGTTGGGTTGTGTGAGGGAAGGACGGGCCTATATTCAAAGGTGCTTACACTCTCCTCCTCCTGTGCACACCGTACTCACGTAAGCTGGCTCTTCTCCCTCCTGTGCTGAGGGGACGGCAGATGCAACCAGTCCTTTCTACGACCTGACCTCGTTGGGCTCAGATCTTTCAGGAGAAGCGCAATCTTTCCCCTTCTCCATTGCCAGCTCTCTCCTCTGGCTAGTAAAAGGTAAGGAGGACTCCTGGCTTCCCTGGAATGAAGTGTGTCAACAGTCTGTCTCCCGAGAGTACTCACAATACACTTCCTGTTCTTATTTTTGGGCCCACCATAAGACATTGGCTGTGACTCCAATACCATGACTCCAGCACTGTGACTCCATGGGGTGGCCTGCAGTCCACTGTCCCCACGCTGTGAGGCCGTACAGACAAGGCTTCTCTCTGCTTCCTTACCACAGCCAGAGCGACTCAGCATTCCGGCACACACTGCAGCCAAGGACTGCTGGCTAGGTGCAGAGCCACAAGATTGACCAGCACCTTCTAGGCTTCAGTCCTTGCTGCACTCTTCCCATGCACTTACGACTCACAGTCCACAGAGCCTGCCCTCTGCAGCTCCAGGCCCTGTCTGCCAGGCCTCGCCCTAGCCCTTGTTCTTTTCTAGGAGCTTTGTGCACACCTCTACCAATCTTTACCACTTTTCTTCTGGCCCTGTGATCACCATTCAGGTCCAGCAGATCCTCTGCATTCCTAGACTAGGCCATAAAGGACGTTTCTTTACTAGATCTCTGTTTTCCAGCCGAATCATGCAGAGCCACTGACAAAACAGTCCTTTGCCACCACCATCTTGGCTGTGCGTCCATGATTAGTTCTGAGTATCAACTTAATTGGATTAAAGACTGCGCACCCCAAGCCTCACACTTCCCCAGCCCCTGAGCTGTGTCTCTGCTGAAAAGGAACCCCAGGTGGCACTGGCATTTGGTTAAAGTGACTGGGCTGCCACAGCTGTGTCTGTGAGGGCATCTCTGGAGTAGACTGGCATCTGAGCTTGTGGACTAAAGGAGGAATATCATTCTCAACCTGGGCAAGCCCCATCCAGTTAGTGGGGGGCCCAAGTAAAACAAAGAGGCAGAAAAAGAACAAATTCATCCACAGTCCTCTCTTCCACTCTCCCCACCCACTCCTCTCCTTCTAACACTTGTTCTCTTGCTTACAGACATGAGAACTCCAGGCTAACCAGCCTTTGGACTCCAGGACGCACACCAGGGACCTACCGAAAATTCAACACTTCGGTCTCCCTCTAAGAGCTACACTATCAGCTTCCTTGATTCTAAAGCATCGTGACTTAGACTAAGCCATGTTGCTGGGCTTTCCTGCTTCTCCCACTAGCAGACAGTCTATTGTGGGGCTTCTCAGCTCCCACAATCAATCAGAACAATACAGGACACTATCTGTCATAAATACTGTATCTCTGTCTGTCTCTCTCTCTCTCTGTTCATCTTTGAAATAACTCACACTGAAACAACACAAATATTCTGATTGCCCTTAGGAATGCACAGATTCGTGTGTGAGAAAGGATTTATACGTACAGAAGCAGAATGGAGACATAGCCAAGGAGGCCAGGGCAGAGGTGCCACACAGGAAGGACAATGACAAGTTCACTTTCCCTTCGGACTTCATTGCTTCATTTACATCTGTTACCTCAGAATTAAGAAAACCTAATTTAAAAAGTAACCACACATGTTTAGAAATTGAACAGTTTTATAAAAGCAAAGAAACATTAACCATTTACAGATCGCCCACTGCATCTGCTGTTACTATCAATAATAGCAGCCTACCCTATGTGTGCCGGAAATCTAAGACCCCGATCCTTCGTAGTTAGTCAAGTGATGTGCGTCTATCTGTCATTATATTAAATACAACCAGGTTTTGAAAATCTTAAGGGCCCATGGACATTTTGAACCAAATCTAGAAAAAGGCTTTACCATCACATTGTTTTTGTGTTTCTTAACCTCTACGTTTCCCATAATCCCAACAATCCTAAGGATGAAGATGTATGTTTTACTACAGGATCTTAGGTTCCTCCTATGAGGCAAAATTTGAACATAAGTCTGTTGTGCCGTAAAGTTCATGTCCATTTCAACACCAGTCCACAAGATGATCAGAAACACCTCAGGTCATAGATCAAACCAGATTCAAAGACGTAACTCAGAATCCCTTACCCAGAACACCAGCAAAATCAAGAAAACAGAGTAAACTTCTCCTGAAAGAAGACTGGAGACCATGACAGAGGGAGCCAACAGGGAAACATTCCTCTCATACAAACATAGCTTTCAAAATCCTTACCAAGAAGCTGCAGAAAGAGACGCTAGGACAACTCTCCTTAGGACAAGTGTGTTCGATTTGTTGACGGTACTGAGGCTGAATTGGCTGAGTTTGTGGCTACAGAAGATCCTGTTCTTGTTCCTCAAGTCAGAATTCCCTCTCAAAGGCAAAAACCTGTTTACTTGTGCACAAAGTCCACACTGAGATCCATCCAACTTGAAATCTTAGAGTGGAACTCAGTCGGATAAAGCATGACTATACCTCTATGCAGATTGGGCCAGGATTGGGAGGTAGGTTCCCTGGCTTTTCTCTCTACACCTAAATATGACATGAGAAGACGGTGTTGGTGCGGGGGGGAGAGGGGGTGCTTACACACCTTGTTAGTCCCAGCCTAAATTCTTTTCAGCCCAGGACCGAAAGAGCAGTTGCAAACAGTTACAGGATTCAGACTAGACAGGCATCATTACCAGGTATTCATTTTTAAAACTGTACTCAACCGTAACCGAACTCAAAATTACACAGCCTAAACAAATTGGAGTGTTTTTTTTTTTTTTCACAGAATGAGAGGTACAAAAATAACTCCTGCTAGTATTGAGCCAAAGGCTTAAAGTGGCCAGGCTGAGATTTCAATCCCATTCTTGGGCCTTCACTATAACTGAAACTTTTACCTTCAGTGTAATGTTCTCACTTCTATCAGTAAGCAGGAGCAGGGCCAAAGACAAATGGGAGTGGGACTTGTTAAGCTGGTCTCTTTTGCAAGGCTTTTTTGAAAGCTTCATACAATGTGTCATCCACCTGCCTCATTGGTCAGAACTGTGATATATTCCCAAAAAAGCGAGTAAATGAAGTTTAGGGTGGACACCTTACCCAACCAACCTAGGACTTTCAGTGAGGGATAAGGGAAGGATGGATACTGGGGAAGTAAATTAGTAGTGTCTTATTAGTTAATTTATGAGAATGAAGTATGCATTTCTCAATGCACCAATGATATAATACGTGGCAGATAAGCTAGGAAAAATCTAAGAACTGGGGACCATCTTCCCAATGCTTGCGTGGGAGCAGGATTCTCAGAAGAGTCCTCCAACACCAGGAAGGCAAATATAAACCTGACACTTAGGATTATCTCCATCCCCCGCCCCCCCAGACAGTCTTGTCTCTGTCCTCCAGAAAGCTGGGTACTGACCAAACAAACACGAAGTATTAATAGCGGTTAGTTTCAAAATCCACTCAAGGTGAGGGTGCAGCCACAATCTAAAAAGTCCCCGCAATCTTATCAAGAGACACAGTGAAAACAAGAAACCCCAAATATAGTCCTCGGAGGCCTCAAGTCCCCCAGGGTGGCAACTGCAACCGAGTGAGGAAGGTCCAGACAGAGTGTTAGAGGGTGACGTGGCAGGGGGCTTGCAGCACTGGCACGTGACTTCTGCATGGTTGGGACCTGTTCTTGAAGAGTTGGCAATGCGCATGCACTGATCCTGTAAGCCACTTACAGTTAAGACCAGGAGAGTAACACAACTCCATGATTCCTGAGGATACTAAATCAAGGAGAGGTACAGAGGAAAAGCTCCCCCCAGCCGGGGTAAGTCCCACCAACCTCACCACCCAACCCTCTCAAAGGAGGGGCTTCGTGTGAAGAGCTTCCCACTATGCCTGGACACACCCAAGGCGCCACACACAGAGGCTGTGGGATCAGTAGTGGATGCGCCAGGATGTTGCTCCACACTTTTATACTGAGCCAGCAACCTAAATGAAATCTGTTTTCTCTCAGAGTGAAGTTATTCAAATAACTTGGATCCATTTGGTACCACAATATTGCCGTGATCTAAGCCTTCACCTCCCCCACACACACCCTAGTGGGTCAGCCACCAGTCTTGGATGGAGAACTGTGGCCAGCCACAAAGGCATGGCTCTAGCAGCTGTTTGTGCTACTCCAGGCATGGGATACAGGTAAGAGGCACAGCTCTACCCCAAGGCCACATGGAGGAAAACTAAGTGTTCAGCAACTTTCTTTTCATTTTCATTCTCATTCTCTCTCTCTCTCTCTCTCTCTCTCTCTCTCTCTCTCTCTCTCTCTCTCTAACTTGAGATTCTTCTGCCTCAGCCTCCCAAAATCCTGTGATCTTAGGCCCGTGCCACTGGGCCTGGCTCCAGCCACTTTTGACAAACACATCTACAGTTACTTCCCTCCATGATCACCTGAGCTGTCCACACTGGGTTGCTGTCCTGCTCACACAAGCCCCAGAAAGTCCACATCACTTTCCAATCACACTGCCAACTCCCTACATGGTCCTGGGGCGCCTTGGGGTGACTGGTTACTTACCACATTTTTCTGCCAATGTTCCTTAAACAACAGTTCCAAATGTACGTAGAAGGGCAGCAGAGAGCCACCCAAGCCCGGGCCCAGGGGCTGGAGGATTTCTCTTTCTCTTCTTTCCAGGCCTGTCCAACTCAGGCCCAACCCCTCATCTCTTTCTCAACACAGCCCCACAACGGCCCCAACCCTCCCCAGAAAAGGCTTTTTCTCACTGTCTCGGATCACCATTCAGCCTTACCCCTCCACCCCAGATGTCTTCTCTCACGTTCCTTCCCGCCATGCAGAGCTTTCCTTCCACTCAATACAGAGGTCTTTCTTCCTTCCCACTGTGTTCCTAGGGATGCTAATGCCCTGGCTTGCCTGGAATTGGGACTCTGCCACCTGCAGCGGATGCATCTCTGGGGCATCAGGCTCCAAGCACAGTCTTAGCAATATCCCAGCACAGGAATCCTCTGCACAGCAGCTGTCAGCACTGCTTAGAGGCATCAGGCCTGACACAAAGCCCAGATCTACCACGGGCTGGCTGTGAGAATGTGAGCACTCTGCTCTACCTCTTAGAAGGTGGCTCTGTCGGGATTGTTCGCAACCTCGGCGCCTGCTTTACAGGGTCATTGTGAGGATTAAATGAGGCAGTGCATGTGTAATGCTCATCTCAGTGCTCAGCACACAAAGCAGTGTTAGAGCCATTACTACTGGAGGTAGCAAACAATGCCTCCAAAATACGTAAATCAAATATTCACCTTAAAACCCTCACAAGGACGGGTGTCAATAACAAAAATTATGGAAGACGTATTGCCTTGGCCACCATATCTTCAGGACTACTCAGCACCCAATGCAGATCCCAAGAGCTGGAAATAGGAACTCTCCAAGGACATCCCCATTTGCCATTTCTCAAGTTGGCACATGGAAATCTCACTACAGCTTCACACCTACACATGGTGCCCGCTTCCATTCCCAGGCCACTCCAGGGGAGTTAACTGTGCAGCTCTACAGGGACACTTGGAGTATCGGGAACTTTATGGAGCTCCTAGCGTTTTTTTCCTTTTGGACATGCTATTTTCTCACTCTTCTTTGCCACTAAAATTTAAAAAGTATTTTAACAATCACTGAAACATTTTCATCTCCCCAATAGCTTTCCTGACCCCACAAACCCAGCAATATCATAGTCAATGGTTCCAGGACAACCTCCTCTCCCACCAGAATGTCTCCTGTGGAATTTATCTTTAGCTCACCATGCCTGGCATTTATGAGACACTTTATAAATGTTTTCTGATTGAGAGTAAGACACATTAGAGATGAATTTCACTTGTTTTGTGCACATGCATGTACACATACACATGGGCACACACAAACATATGCACACACACACACAGCCTCCCAATGACTATTTGAATTTCAAACTCTTTGAAGATGTAAACATACCATGAAGTTTAATAAGTCACAGAACCCACTTTTCAGAAAGTAGTCTGTCCTTTTACACTGATGGCAAAACTGTCAGCACCATTTTGGCTTATGCAGTCCTTAACACTTTACAAAGTAAAAAGCCCCAACGTGAAAGATTCTTTCAAAAGACGTGTGGACTAAGTACTATGAAGAGAAAAGAATCCCCTGGGCAAAACCACCAACACAATGTCCCCAAAAATCCTGCCTAAAAGACAACATTTTAGTGACTTCTGACCATTCAAAGGTACCTACCTGTCATATTGAGTCAAAACGTAGTTCACAGAACTTTCATCATTAGGCCCCAGAGGACCACATCCCATCAAACATTATAGCCACTATCATGCCCTCTACAGTCTTCTCACCCCGAGGTGACTCGATTCCAACATGTCAACATCCCCTTCCTTCAACTTCGAGGTAAAACTTATTACCAACCTGGCCATCTTGGGAAGATGCCAAAAACAAGAAGGTGATGTGCCAACAGATTCCTGTCTAGAACAGGCACCACTTTATGTGGGTCTTCCAGGAAACAGGTCTGCATTACACTACCTAACTGGCCGAAATTGAGTCATTCCCTACCCAGTCATGTGTTGAAACATTAGGCCTTAGACCAGGGTTGTATTAGAAGACAGGGTCATTAAAAGGGTGATCATATTAAAACGAAGTCATTAGAGTGGCTCCTAATTCAACCTCACTGACACCCTTATGAATAGAAACAATGTGTATACACAGTCACCAGAGGTCACAATGAGGAGTTTCTGATCACAAACCTCTAGCCTCCAGAGCTCTGATAAATCAATGTGTAGCCATCAGCCCACAGTATTTTGTTATGATGCATTAAGGATCCAAAAACTTAGGAACGTTGAGAATTCCTGATCTGAAATGGCTGGGACCAGAAGTGCTTCAGATTTCAGACTCTTTTAGATTTTGAAATATTTGCATATATATAACGAGCTGTCTTGGGGATGGGACTCAAATCTTAACGTGAAATTCTTTTATGTTTTATACACACCTTATACACACAGAAGTTCATAACAACATCTTCAACATCTTATTTCATGAAACACAATTTCATGGTGTGGAATTTTCCACCTTGCCACTTGTAGCATCATGCCCGTGCTCAAAAGTTTCGGAATTTAGAACATTTCAGATTGTTGATTGTCACATCAGACATGCTAAGCTTATAAGCGAGCTACGCACATAACTCACTTTTATTATCTGTTATTGTTTGGGTCTGGAGTGTTCCTTAAAAAGAATGCTGTAAAATACCAATGTGTAGCTGGGAGGTGTGGGCCTGGTCAGAGGTGGCAGAACATGGGGGCTTGACCCAGAAGAAGCAGATCACTGGGGAAGGACCACGAAGGGTACCCTGCCCTTCCTCCCTCACTTGGCTTCGTGTCCACCACAGCACGAGCCGACTGTCTCCTGTCCTTCCTCCTGCCATGTGCTTCTACATTTCCAGATGCCCATGTATGGACTGTAACCTGCTGAAACTGTGAGCTAAAATAAGTCCTTCCTCCTTCAAATTGTGAACATCAGATACTCTATCCCCGCAAGGAGAAAGTAACTAAAACATTATGTATGCAGTTCTGATAACAGTTAGGCCGCCAACATCCGGTGAAAAGATGAACAACTAAATATGTCTTAAGTAAACTCTGAACCAGGTGTGTTCACTCTCTGAGCTTCCAAAGGAAGTACACAGCCCTATCACCATTCCATCCCTACATTGTTCATCTTTTTTTTTTTTTTTTTTTTTGAGACAGGGTCTCGCTCTGTAGTCCAGGCTGAGCCTGAACTCCTTACATAGCCCAAGCTAGCCATGAACACATGACAGTCTTCCTGTCTCGGCCTCCGAAACGATGAGATTACAGGTGTGTGCCACCAGGCCCCGTTTGCGTGGTGCTGGGAAACTGAACTCAGAACATTGTTCTTGATAGTCAAGCACTCTAGCCACTGTGCTAACCCTGTCTACCTCTTTAACAAAGTGATTTCTGCTGAAAGGAAGGGAAAGACCTTTCCATGACACAGGACAGAATTTTATGAATTAAGATCTTTGTTTTTAATGAAACGTAAACAATGAAAGCAGGACAATAAACTTCCAAAGCAACAGGAGTCATTGATAAGTCCTTTTATCACACTTGTCCCTACACGACCTGTTGCATCTCAGAGACGCCAATGGTCATGTCCCATAGTCCCCACACAGGGACTTAGTTATGGGTTGCTCTTCTGCACCCACCCATGACTGGCCTCAGGCTTCACAGGCTGCAGGATGCAGGCATACTTTATTGCAGTTTTCCATCTGCCCTTGCTTTTCACTTTGAACTCCATGCATGCCAACATTTCTCTAGTGACAGACTTGATCCTCTCTTCCCTGAAGTGTTACAGTAAAATGTCCTTTCTTATTCAACTTAGTCCTAGAAGCCTCCACTATCTTGCACTTTCCTCACTCTGGTCGGTCCTAGTCCTGAAACAAGGATCTGAATGCTACGCAATAGATCCCCTTTACCACGGCAATGGCGTCTTGGTCTCACTCTCCAGGATCCTGCTATCTCAGAGGAGACAGCTGGGGTCATAAAGCATCCCAGACTGTGAGGTGCCAGTCGGAGGTTGTGCACCACCAAGGGAGACACTGAGAGCTCCCGTCTTTGTCCTGAGCATCCTATAGCCTAAGGCAAAGTAAAAATCCCAAGGGTAGACAGCAGAGTAAATCAGATCTGATCCAAATGCCTTGGCAACAGCGAGAACTGTGCTTGTGAAAAGCTCTAGTAAATACCAAATCTGAGAGAACGAAAACCAGAATTCGGGGCAAAGCTACGGGGAACAGTTAAAACAGAACAAGAAGGCTGAGGCTGGGATGAGAGGGTCTGAAGACACGGACTGGGGAAGACAGAGGGTTGAGCTTCTTGGTCACTTCTTTCTGCACTGTCCCTCTGTCACCCGCACAGAAAAAAGCAGGCAATGTATCCTCAGGTCAGAGCAAGAAGGAAGAGTAAGGCACGCATCCATCACGCCCTCCGCTTGCTGCCTGGGAGCTTTGAATTCCATCTCCAAACCATGAGATCTGTCTTGCCGCCAGGAGTCTGCCCCTTCCCCAATTTATTCCGTCCAGTGACTGATTGGGACAAGTCTTTAAAAGGGTATTTTTCAACGCCACGATGGTACAGTAGTCACGCTGTCTGGCCCTGACAGCTCCAAACAAGTTACAGGCCCAGAAATTACACGGAGCAGCCGTCCATCAAATGTCCCCACGGTCCACTGGCCACTTGTGAGATGTAGTTAAGTCGTGCATACAGGCCACTGCTCGGCCACTGTGATTGGAACTGCTTTGGCTTCCATCACTGCCATCAGCAGCCGAGACGGCGTCGCACCCAAGAATGACAGCTCCCAGAAACAAGCCACACGTACTCGGGAGCACTCATGCTCTTCGCTGCAGCAGCCATGCAGCCTGCAAACTGGCTCCAGAAGATACCTGGTCAGTCAGACTGGAGTTCCACGCACGCACAACCACCAAGTCTGGGGTATTTTGTGTTGCTATTCAAAATACTTTAACTGGTAGGGATTTATCCCTCCTCATCTCCTTGATGTTCGGCTTGGGGTGATGCTCCCCGGAGGGAGATTAGACATCACTAACACATTGTTCAAAGTCTTGGTTTTCTGATTTCTACTATCTTCCCTGACGAGAGAATATGCACCCTTGCCTCACTGAGCTCAAGAACGGTCATGTGACTTGCTTGGACCCTCTAAATGAATCGGAACAGTCACGTGCTACTTCTAGTGCAGAGCTTAAGATGTGACCCATGTTTTCCCATGACAGTCCTTGCTCTCTACAGCGGATCACTGGTTTCCCAAATAAACCTAAGATAAAAGACTACAGGCCTTCAATGTACCACCACAGCCAACCTGCAACGGTTATGTAATACGCATGACAAATCCACTCATGGTTGAGAACTTTACAGTAGTTTACTAAGATGTGGCAGTCATTTATTATTAAAGATCATTTATTACATTTGCATAAACTAGCATACCCTAAGTGAAATATCTTCTTCCCTTCTCTGCTTCCTTTTTTCTTCTGCTAGCCTGTACCACGGGCTTACTCTGAGGAGCAGAGAACCTTCTATGAATTGAGCACTTCCCTATGGCAGGCACTAGGTTGGGTGAACATTGCAAATCAGAGACATCAAAAGGAGAAGCATGAGCTGCTGCGTGGATACCTTTGGTACACCGTGGCAATTTTGTAATAAGATGCTGATGCTTGGAAGAGGCTGCTACTGTCCCTGTCTTCTCCTACAGGAGGCGGGGTGGGGAGCTTTACAGGGACACCTGTCATGCACAATACTTCATAAATAACTAGCACTGACAGAACAACTTTAACATGGGGGCTGATTTTGAGAAGCTACTTTGGCAAGGAAGAAAGGAATCAGCACTCCAGTAGCTTAAAAAGAGGAAAGGGATGCTTCAGGCAGAGAAGAAAGAAAGAGCTGCATAACCAAAGGCACGAATATACCCCTGTTATTCAATGAGCAAGTGACTTAGGATGGACAGAGCGAGGGATAAAAGGATTTTAGAAAGATTCAATGGGGTCAGGTTGGAAAGAGCCAAGAACATCAGGCCAAGGCAGTCTAACTTAACCAATGGGATTATGGAGGAGCAAATGGAGGAACTTAAGCATGGGGGAATGGGTGATTCTCCCAGAAACGTAGTATAGAGCAAGGGACGTGGCTGACGAAAGATGCAGTTCGATCTGGGCTAAATGTGACCACATTTGGAATAGCAAAATTCCAAAGGAGAAAGAAAAAAAATACATAGTTTATCTTAGAGAAGGCTCCCTGTAAGCAGGATCTGGAAGACAGAGATTTGCAAATAAGAGGCTTACTGGGGAATAAGTACTCCTGGGAACCTTGGCTATAAAAAGGAAATACGGCAGGATGGGACAAAGGAAGTCAGGGAGGTGTGATGAATGCAGGTCTGAGGGTCAAGATGATCATTCAGAGATTTCTAAGCCACAGATGACCCCTCTGAAGTGCCTGGAACTAAGGCAAGCAAGTTAGACTCCTGCAATATCAGTCACCCAGGCACTGGCTATGGGCCATCCCTAAGAAGGGGTTGTGGTCTTGGGCAAGATATCTCTTTTCCACAGGAGACTGTTACAGGACTCACCTAAGTTTCCAGAAGCAAATTCTCTCAGCAGCCAGGAAATAAGTGTTTGAGTCCTGAAGGGGGGGTATGAATCTGAGGGCAGGTGACAGTATCCACTATCCCATCACAGAGGACAATAGCAACTAGTATTTATTGAGCACTCAATGTGCCAGACATGGTAATAAATAATTTACTTGCATTACATTATTTAATCCTTGCTGCTGTGGTCTGAATTTTAATGCCCCTTTTCAAAAAGTTATATGTTGAAACTCAATGCCCAGTATGATAGTAATGAGAGATAAGGACATTATATTTGTTTTATTTTGAAACAGGGACTCACTCTTAATCCAGGCTAGTCCTCAACTCACTATGTATCCCCGGCTGGTCTCAAACTCATGACAATCCTGCCTCAGCCTCCAGAGTGCTGGGCTTACAGGCTTGTACCACCAGGCCTGGCTTATATGGTACTGGGGAATCAAATTCGGGACCTTGTGCTCGCTGGGCAAGCACTCTACTGTGTTATTCCTCCAGCAGCCAGACATAAGAACTTTAGAAAGTAATAAATCATAAAGGCTTCATTCTTAAAAACAGGACCATAAAAGAAACTCAAGTAAGCTTTCTCACCCTTTTCATCACATGAGACTCAGCAACAAGGTACTACCTCTGATCCACAGAAGAGCCCTGAGCAGGCACTGAGTCTGCTACAGACTTGATCTTAGATTCCCAACTCTACAACTGTGAGCAATAAACGTCTGCTGCTTATACATTTCACAGTCTAGGGTATTTAGTTATAGCAGCCCAAATGAGCTAAGCCACTCGTACAATACTTTGCAGTAGGTTCTATTATTACAGACAAGGAAACTGTGAAGTTATATCGCCTGCCCAAGTGAAAACAAAAAAGAGCCAAAGTTCAAGTTCAGCCCTCCAATGCCCTCTCATGGATTCTTAAAACCCACTGGGGTCTGAGCACCAGGGCTTAGAAATGCTGTATAAGCTGTCAAAGCGTCTGCGTCAGACAACTTTACTCCCAGCCACCAACCAAGGCAGAGCTTTGGCCTGGTAGAAAGCAAACTGAAGTCTGGACAAGAGGTAGTTTGAAAATTGGAGCAGAATGGAACTATGACCAAGCCATCATGTGCCAGGCCCTACCATAAGCACCATCACCATCATTACGCCCATTCTACACCTAAAGAAAGCTTAAAAAGTTGACTTCCTGCCTAAGATCACACAACCCATCCGTAGCCTATCAATCATTTTCTTCTTCCCTTCCAGATCCCACCAAGACAGACCAAAATAAAATTAAAAATTCAGTTCCTCTAGAGCATTGTCCAAATGCCAAGTGCTCAGTGGTCCTATGGGACCAGTGGCTATGCTGGTCATCAAATGTAGCAAGTTAGGTATAGAATGTTTTCATCACTGAAAAAAAAAACTCCAAAGGACAGTACTTAAAAGGGCCACTATGGGGTCTTAGGTGGAGCAACACAGCCCCCACGACGATCCAGACTCTCTGTACCTCTCTCCCACTGCCTCAAATCTTTTCATCAAAAAAGTGGCAAGTAAATCTAATTAACCCAAGGCAAGAAACATATATAATTAATCCAGAAGGGAGAAGGAGGAAAAGCATTTTTGTACCTGTTTATACTCACTTGATAAACAGTGGGAAACTAATGACTAGAGTACCAGAAAAGTCCACAGGGGAATTGGGGTCTCTTATCTCGGCCCCTGCAGGCTAGGGGAGCCTGTGCTCTGAATCATGCCTGAGATCAAAGAGGATCTCTGCATGTCATTACTGCCCTTCGTTCCCTCCCCCCCCCCCCCCCCCCCCCCCCCCCCCGCCACCCCCTGTTTTTTTCAAAGCTTCTCAGTTCAGGAGATTGGCCTACATTAGCCCTCAATGAAGGGTGAGGCTTGTATTCACACAGAGGGGCAGCCAGAACTCTACCTCCATTTCAAGTCCCCTTCTCCATAGAGGAAGGCATAACATGCTATACAGATTGAAGCAGATAGGGAAGTTCCCTGGTCTCAACCTCCTTCCATAAACTTTATGGTAAGCCAATGTGTCCTTAAACTTGAAGCCAGACCTGGTGATGCAGGCTTATAATCCCAACACTCTGGAGGCTGAGGCAGGAGGATTCCAAGTTTGCATCAGTCTAGGAAACTTAGTCACTTAGTAAGATCCTGTCTCAAAATTTAAAAAATAATAATAAAATTAAAATGGGCTGTAACTCAGTGTCAATTCTTAACACGGGGGGGGGGGGGGAACAACTGCTTTAATTAACTTGAATATCTCTAGAAGTTGAGAGGGGGGAGGCACTTGAGACGTCCTGGGAAGGCAGCTCTAGGTGATATCTCTGAATGTCCCACATGGGGCACATCTAACACTGTATCCAAGTCTTCCTCCTTCTGGCCACTGCCTGTCTCTCTTGGATCTCTCTTTGGAGACACAGAGAATAAGCCCAGGTCCCTGTGACAGCCATTTGGAAAACAAGCTATATCCTTTTAAGAGTCTTCTTTAGAAGGTCTCCAGGCCTCTCCTAATCTTCTCAAAAACGCTTTCTGAATATCTCCCTGCCTGCCTCTCTCCTCCTCCCAGGAGGTCAGTTGCACAGGCCAATCTCTTGCTGACTGACAGACAGACAGCCATACTTAAGCCCCAGCCTGCAGGTAGATGGGAAAAGGCCTCTATACCCCCTCAGACCCAGAAGGGCAGGCATTGGGGGAGCACACCCTGGGGAGCTATTGTAGGGGCCTGCTCCACCCCACGTGGGCTTCCGCTGTTTATCCACTCCTGGATTCCTCACTAGCTTGTCATAACGAAGGCCAGGTTAGCAAGGAGCAACGTTAATTAGTTATAAATTGAAAGCTATTACCATAATAATGAAAAGATGAGTGAATGCAACATCACCTTCTTTCACAGCAGTATTTACAAAGGAAAGATTAATAAGGCAATTTTACCCCCAAATCTACGAGGAGTTCATCAGACAAAGCGCATAGAAGAAGAAAAAAAAAAATGGATCCAGTTGCTAAGGTTGCCATGAAGGAGGGAAGGTGTCCCAACTCTACAGAAAAACACTGGGCACAGAGTCTGAAAGTATCTCTCAAGGTCATCCAGGAAGTAACAGAGCCAGGAGTGAAATCTAGGACATCCTGACCACATTGCTACCTCTCCCCACACTGTACCATGATGCCAACAACGGGAAGAATGCAAGAACCCCATTTCACAGAGGGAGAATTTAAGGCTCACGCAAGTAACTCATTTACTCCCACCATGCAGCTAGAGAAAGAGGAGGTAGACAACACAGCCACTGCTCTTGCCAGCTCATGTACCCCATTCTAGAGGACATCTGTGCCTCCTGAACCAAAGAACAGATTCTGCAAATCCAGGTGGAAGTGAAACACTAGCAGTCCCCATAGGCAGCTGCGACACAGCAGCCTTGCAATATAAGAGACCAGGATTGGCATGAAGCTCAGGGCCAAAAGCAGCTTGGTCGAGAGAAGGATGCACCTTGTAGAGATGCAGATGACAGCAGCAAACCAGGAGCTCAGCCGCAGTAAGGACTGCCACATGTCAGTGTGTGCATGCCCAGGGACTTCCAGGCAGGCTGAGGGGCATAGAAAGGCCCACGGTGATCACAGAGGAGAAAGGCAGCATCTACCACCCCCCCACCCAACCCCTCCAACTTCCCATTATCCTCCAAGGGCAAATGAATTTTCCAAGAAGTGGGATTACATAAGGCTAAGAGGCACTGCCTTCACTAATTAAAACTTCTGCTTCAAAATAATTAAACATTCACTTTAGAAACTACCTCAGGGCTCAGAAACTGGAGGGAAATACAGCCTCTAAAGCTACAACCTTACAGCTGTGAACGCAGGTATTACATGCAAGTACATTATAGCCAAATGAAAAAGGTTAACAAACATCAATGCCTTGTCTCTGTTGCTGAGCAAAGCACTGGGCTCCCGCGTCAGCCCTGGAGACCCTGGACCTGTCTGCTCAGCTAGGACTTCCCGTCCTTTATCCCTTCTGTCCTCTGTGTCCACCCGAGCCAACCCCATATTCCCAGCATGTCCCACTCTTACCTGCTTCTTAAAGCTTGTTAGGAAAAATGGTGGGATTGGGGCCCTTGCAAAGCTGGGAATAGGGAACTAGAAACAGGAAATTTTTATGCACTCCCAGTGAAGTTCCCAGGGGAATTAAGAGAATAAACACAGGCAAAGGAAACCAAGGTATCACTCTGACTGGCTAGCTGGCTGGCCGAGCTCTGGCACTCAGCTTCAATCCCAGGCCACTCGAGGGGCCTGGCCCACATCTGTGCAACCTCAGCAAGCCCCAGCAACAAATCTGCGAGCCGGCTGCAAGAGTCAAGGCCACCCAGGAAGTGGATTCATACTCACCCAGTACCCTCGGAGTTCACGAGGGATCTGGGTTACCTCGCTGCCTCAACTTTGACTTTCTGCAGCGGGGAGGTGGGGGGGTCAACCATTTGTGTTTGGAGAGAACAAGAGCATAGATACTTTATAACCTGTGAGTTCTATCGTCTCTGCAACAGCTGTGCAATCTGCCACGTAGCACAGAAGATGGACCCTAGGCAAATGAATGAGTGTAATCAGCTGATATTTGACGAAGGAGCCAAAAACATACACTAAAAAAAAAAAAGTATAGCCTGTTCCACAAACAGTGCTGAGAAAACTCGTTACCCACATACAGAAAAACGAATCTAGACATAAACATATCACCATGTACCAGAATCAAATCCAAGTGGATCAAAGACCTAGGTATTAAGATGGAAACACTGAAACTTCTAGAGGGTCAAATAAGCAGGAGTCAGCAAGGACTTTCTAAACAGGACACACGATACAAAAGAAATGATCCCAGAATCAACAAGTGGGGTCACATCAAATTAAAGTTTCGGTACAGCCAAGGAAACTATCAAAAGTGTAAAGAGAGAACAGACAGAATGGGAAAAAGAATTCTACCACCTATATCTCAGACAGAAGGCTAATAACCAGAATATACAAGGAACTGCAGAAAAATAGACCCCTCAAGATCAAAGATCCAATTTAAAAATGGACAACTGAAATGAATTGGAAATTCTCAGATAAAGAAGTTCATATGGCCAGTGAATACAGGAACGATGTCCAACATCCTTAGCCATTAGGAAAATGCAAGTCAAAACATCATTAAAATATCACCTTAACCCAATGAGAAGGACATATATCAAGAAGTGGGACAGCAATTGATGCTGGCAACGTTGTTGGGGGAGAAAGGAGCCTTTTTACAGTTCTGGTGGGACTGTAAACTGATTCAACCACTATGGAAAGCAATATGGAGTTTTCTCAAAAGGTTGAAAATAAACATTCCTTTCAACCCCTCCTTGAGGTTAAAAGCAATGTATAATGGACATACATGTAAACCCATGTTTATAGCCGCACAATTAACAATAGCTAAACTATGGAAGACATTGGAATACCTATCAACAGGCCAGTAGATAGTGAAAGGCAGATGTACACAATGGAGTACTACTCTTCTATAAATTTGAGGCTGTTGTAGGCAAATGGACAAAACTTCAGACCATCCTACTTAGCAAAGTGAGTCAAACTCAGAAGATAAAATATTAAATGGTTTCTCTAATATGGGAAAACCAGAATACAGGCATTTTATAGAACCAAATGGGTGTGACTGTAGGAGTTGAGGGGGGTGAGGGAAGGAGCAGGAAGCCCAAAAAAGGGAGAGGAAGGAATTGTGACATTGCTGTGATATATATATGCACAAAATCCTCAAGCTACATGTGTGTATATGTGTTTATATACATATACATATATACATACATACACACTAATAAATACTGAGGGGAAAAACAGCTGGTAAAACAGACATGGCCACCGTGCTAGATTTGACTGCCAGAAAGTAATTTTCTACCCTCTGTCCTAGAGGATAATGGTTTTCTCTCACCCTGCCTCATTTTTGCGAGCCAGTCTTGTAGGTGCTCCGAGATCTTCCGTGGAAGGGAGGGAGGAAATTGATGTTCAGAAACCAGGTGATCTCCTATAAGTGCTGAAGCCCAGAACATCTTTAGTTGTGCCTGGATGATGAAGCCCAAAGATCAAAGATAAAAAATTCACAGTAGTTTAGGAAAACTGAATTGGGAGTCCTGTACAAGGTTAATTACCTTACAGAGTCAAGTCTCTCCTTTTCACATTCATAGCAGGCAGCTACCTAATTGGAAAAAATTCCAGATAAGGCATTTTTATTGAAAATACACATGTATCACCCCAAAGTACAGGACAAGTCTACACACTCCCATCTAGAAGCTGAGGACGAAAAGGTGTCTGCCTCGGAATGCAAATGTACAACAGATCCTCTCCTGGGCCAGGAGAGCCGCTCCGGATACTCTAATCCCCAGGGCACCGGTGAGTTTGACCCCCCTGTCAGGTGAGGGACCAAAACCTAAGGACAAAAGCCAAAGGGCTTGGAGGGAAAAAAAACTCCTTTCAGAATAAGATGACGTCATTACAGTGTATGTTTTCATCTGTATTGTGAAGTTGAATAAGCTAGTCATGTAAAGTGCATGTGCTTTATTTTTATATTGCCCCACACATACACAAAACACACACATATACACATAATAAATACGTGCAATCTAATTCATACTCGTCAATTTTAATGGGGAGAGTAACTCTTCTTAAATTTCTTGTCAAGTATTGTAGAGTGTGGGGTGGATATAAACGAGAAGGAGACAGTAATTAATTTTGTTCTTAAAAAATATCAGAGTGAAACATAATAAATTCCAAAGGTTAAATCACATAGGTCATATCCTTTAATCACAATTAAGCAAAATTTTCAGCTGGCTGAGCAGTAGATTAAAATTTAAAAACTCAGCCACTCAAAAACTGTAAAATGATATGCTAACCTACTGTATTAAGGACACAGTAAAACACAATTAAAGATTAATTAGAAAAATGGGAAAACGCTTAACTATTTAAAATTTTCAGGGTGAAGCCACAGCTGTCCTCACCCAAAAATACATACCTTGAATTTTCTTATTAATTTAGAATTCAAATCAAAGAACTAATCAATCCAATTAAAGACTTATAAAACATACACAAAATAGGTAAATGAATGTATAAGCTTGGAGGAATATTTAATGAATTAAAAGTACTTTATGGCTGATAAATTTAATAGCTTGTTCTTTTCAAAAAATGTGAAAGAACCAAGTTTTTGTCAAGAAAAAAAAATATATATATATATACACACACACATATAAACTAGAAATTGACAAGGGGACTATGGCACATTTGTTCGTGCTTTTATTCGGCAAGTATTCTTTGAACACCTATCAAGAGTCGGGAACTGAGGGTACAACTATGAATTAAGCAAAGTATTTGCTTTAACTCCCAGTAAAAAATGAGAGACGTAATTGCATTTCTCATGTGTCGTGCAAACTCTACAAAAGGCTCTATGCATAAATGATGCTAGGATACCACAACTCAATGAAATGCACAATTTTTCAGGAAGATATAAAGTGCAAGAACTAGTTTGAATAAATCAATAACTATTAGATAATATCCAAATTTATCTCCAAAAATTGTGTCATGATAGGTGGCTTTGAAAATTGGTTCTGAAAAGCCTTCAGTGCAGTGGTGACCTTACTGACTGTACCATAGCCACGAGCGAGGGCAAAGGGGTCTCTAAGCATTTTAAAACCACTAGTAAAAACCCGCTACCAGAGTGTTAAAAAAGAAACTATTGAAACAACTTCCCTTGGGAGGTTAAGAGTAAAGTCAAACAAAAGCTCACAAACTCTCATCCAGAATTCTGACAGCCAAAAGGCTCTGAGCCTGTTCTTTGGTTTTGTTGCTCACAAGCCATTTGGTGGCATTGGCCTGTGTTGTCACTATCCTCCTCCCTCCAACATCTCATGACTGAGGGTGGGGCACAAATATTCCAACTCCTCGGACCCAAGGAGAACGGCTCTAAAGTGCCACTTCCACAAAACTCCCGTGAGCCACTGAGCTAGAGTCACCCTCTGTGGGACGTTCCTTGACACTTCATACCCACCGGCCACCTCCTCTTGGTCCCTGATGCACTCTTCCTACTACTTCTTCTGGGAACTCTCCTAGAGAGTCTTTCTCACATGAACCCTAATCTTGGGGGCTGCCACCAGAAAACTTGACCTAAGCTTGTTCATGGCCTCAGTAACCTGAGCCTGTTTATCGCATGCATTCATGTGTTCGACTGCACTGGTATTAATGTGCTTGATTAAGAGGTACTTCTCCAGACTCCATTGAGATTATTACATAATAATCACAATATACGCATCATATTACCTTCTTAAAATTCTAATAAAACATGAATTACAAACACATTTCTCCCAAAGGGTTCAGATAGGGATTAAGGCGCTGCATAAAACACCAGCAAATCAAATTCAGTACTATATTAAAAGAACAGAAACCATAACCAATTAAAGTTAATTACAACAATGGTTTAATATTTGGATATTTAGTTATACAATTTGTAAAGTTAATAGATCCATGGAGTAAAACCACATGACAATCTTAATATTTATTCCTCAGCCAAAAAAGTATAAAAGTAACTGAAATGCCAATAACTAACACAATAAAGAATATCTATTTCAAAAAAAACAGTCACCATAATTAGAAGAATTCCAGAGCACCTGTAAACTGAATCAGGAAAAAGAAAAAAATACATATTTCAATTACCAGTATTATTTAGCCTCATTCTGAAAATTCTAGCACAAACAAAAATAAAATTAAATTAAAAGAGCTGTAAGTATTTTAAAAGAAAAGGCAAAGCATCCTTATTTGTAAAGGATATTATTCTCTACCTTAAAACTCAAAGGCGTAACTTGAAACAGAACTGACAAAAGATGCTTAGTACACACCAAATGTAAAAGGCGCTACAATCGCATATTTTTACACCGTAAATAGCCAATTACAAGCACTACAGGAACCATTATTCTACATACAAAAGAAGTAAAAATGAAGAAGAAGTAAAAGAGAAATACGCAAAACTTAAAGAAGAGCGCTCTAAAGCTCCGAGGGACAGAGCATCAGAGACGTGAGGAAATGGCACTACACACCTTGGGCTTAGGTGGAGATCCAAATAACGCAAAAATGTCTGTGGCCTCTAAATTAATATGCAAGTCTAATCAAAGACCAACTGAAGTCCAAACAGGATTTGCAGTGGAAAGGGGTCCACTTGACCAAATTACAGCTACCTTTTGGAAGAATAAGGAAGCCAAAGTTTCAGGGAAACTGGTGAGATGTTAAAATAATGGAGGAATGGTCCTCTCCAATATGAAAGCATGGCATAGCTCCAGCATAAGCCAAGAGAGCATCACCAGATGAATAGGAAGACCCCAAAATGCACGGGAACATGTTATTCAGATGGCATTTCCTAGAAGTGGGCAAAATATGAATTCTTCAAACAATTTGGCAAAACAATGAGCTGTCATCTAGGAATAAAATAATAGTAAAGCCAGATCTCTACCTTACTCACCCCGTTATCTTTTCACAGCAATGGAAAATACTCTTTCTACCAGACTAACTGACCAATGTTTTAGAATTTTAAATTAAAAGAGAACGAAGGGGAAAAAAGGGAAAGTAACTATCAAGGTGTCAGAAAAATATAAATTTATTTTGCAAGAGTGGAGAAGGTCTTTTTAATCATTAAAAACAAAAAGCCACAAGATAGTAATAAATGTTGGCACATAAAAATTTGGAAAATAAACTAATTATAATAAACTATGCTCTGCATAACAAAAATTAAAACCTACAGCCAAGTAAAAAATATAACAGGCACCTGAGAGAAAATGTAATGAAACATATGTGAAAGAACTAATAATTCTAAATAACTCCAGTAAGTTCAAAGAGCATTTAAAATTAAAAAAGAACTCGGAGGAAAAAAGAATGTGCTAAAGGTAAAACCAGCCAAGTCACAGAAATGAAAAATTTTAAAACATCAAGGAACACTTGAAAATATTTTTCTATCTCACCAGGAATTGAATTACAGCTAGTCAAAAATGTTTTTAATTTATACAATAAAAATTGTTTAAAGAGTGATGAAAACCAGTTCTGAGGATTAAGCACAAGCTGGAGTTTCTGAGACAGCTGTTTGCCATGATCTAAAATTATGAATTATGCTAGCAAAGAACACGCCTAAAAGACACACCCAACCTGGCCAGTGGTGGTTAGCAAAAGAACAGACCTGGGAGGAAAAGATGAAGGATTACTCAGAACACCTTAGTGAAACAACAGATTTTCGTTTACAACACACAAAAGAGTAACACTTAAAACTTGCTGGCTGGTTGCCACATGCAGCCTTCCCTTTGGAAAGCAATTGACCTGCATTATCAACACCCTCCCACAAACTGAGCCTACATTCACAGGAAGTAACAGGTCTGCTTCGCTGTCCTAGGTTCTGTAAGGCAGAAATTCCCACTAACAATTGTTTTGGCAAAAGAAGCAGCCTCTCATCCCTCTCTCCTTCCCTTGCGCACCCCTCCCAGACAGAACTAACAATGGAACTGTGCATAGATGGATTTTTCTAGGGCTGCTTTCAAAAGCTATCAGTAATTTTACTTCATTTCAAATGCCAGAAGAGGCTCTTCTGGGGATGCAGTGGGAATTCCCAGCTTCCTGATTCTACTCAGATCATCTTGCAACTGCAGTATCTGCTGGGAAATAGAACGTGGAACAGTCAGCATCCCCTAGCCCAGTGGTTCTCAAACTGAAGTCCCCAGGCCAGCAGCATCTGGGAAGTTGTTGGAAATGTATATTCTTGGCTTCCCCTACATTCAGCAAATCAGAAACTCTGGGCATACAGCCCAGCAATCTGTGCTTTAATAAGCTCTCCAGGTGATTCTACTGCAACAAATGTTTGGTACCCTCTCTCCAACTACTTAAGAGTTGAGGAAACCAAGACTCCCAGAGTCTACGTGACACTCAGGAAACGCAGCTGGCGTGGTGTGGGACAGCGATCTGACCCCAGACCTTTCTGACTTCTAGGCCCCATTTTCTCACACTGTGCTGTACTACATCATTACATATTGCCCAGGTGTAAAGGTTGCTATGACTAGCTTTAGAATTAGCTTTTTAAATTTTTATGTTGGGGACAAGAGAGCAGACAATCATACTAATCTTGTTCTCTTTTATTTAACTCCACATACATCTCCAGCCTCTTGTGTGGACTACAGGGACAAGCCTGCTCTGTTTCTCCAAAGGCAGCGGCATATGTTTGGAGAAAGGATCTCACCTGCCCACAGGGATGGCAACAACAGGACACCTACCTCTCCGGGCCTTCAGATCCCTGCCCCAGGCCTAACTCTTCTAAGAATCATTTGCAGCTGGAAAGCGAACAAAGCTGCCCATGGATACTTGGGCCACTCCAGCTCTTATTATCAGGTCAGATACACTAAAACAAGCATGGAGCCTAAGCAGGAGGACCAAGAATTTGAGCCCATCCAGATAATTCAGCAACTCAGCCAGAACCTGCACCAAAATAAATTTTTTTAGAAATGACAGAAGACAGGACTCAATATGAAGGCTCTGGGTTGAATTCCCTGTAAAAACAAAAACAGAAAAAAAAAAGAAAGCATGATCAACTACAACCCACAGGACAAAGTCTGATCCACTAGATGTTTTAGTATGTAAAGTTTTATTAGGACATAGCTAAATTTGTTTATGTATTATCATCAATGGCTGTTTTCATGCTAGTAGAGCAAAACTAAGTATTTGTGACCAAAACTTTGTTCCTCAATGTCTAAAATGTTTATCACTCAGTCCTTTTCAGAAATTGTTCATTAACCCTTGGTCTAAATTTTTATCACTCAGTCAAAAGATAATATTTTAGATCTGTACAGTCAATTCTGTCTGAATTCAAAGTCTAGGTCTGCTATGTACCAAACTTTGACTTAGCAAGTCCTTTAAACTCCCCACTTGTAAAACATTGCTTCATAAGACTGTGGTAATGATTGCATGCAACAAACCACACTAAAAGCCTGCTCACAGCAGATGCTCATTAAAGGGGAGTTCACCCCCTTCCCTTCCTTAGTACAGACATTTCTCAAGACCAGAAGGATGCTGCTGTGGCACACAGTAGGCACGTTTCTATATATTCAGTGACATTTCCCTCCGCAAATTCAGAATGCAGAGACTCCTAGAGCCTACAGGCTGCAATTTAAAGTGCCTCATTGTCCAGTAGCAAGGATAATTTACTAACCAGGCAGCCCACTTGGTACTATACATCATCTCCTAAAGCCAAACTTATCCTTCCCAGAGCCAACAGTCAGCTCTACCCTGGAAATGAAAAACTGGCTCCTGGGGACAGCAGATCCCGGCTACAAGACACAGAGAGGGAGGCCTGACTGCAAAATGCTCCAATCCCACAAATCTCTGCCTCAGGAAGAGTCCCCATCGGTGACCTTAGAATCTCTCACAAGCAGAGATTTTATAACCCCCAGCTGTCTTGGAACAGAGAGCTAAATCTGCCTTTCTTCTCAGTTAAGTATGAGACCGACCACACAAAGAGAGCTGCCTCGGGCCAAGGTGGTAGGGAGGGCACTCTTCCCCACACATTCCCCATTCCCGCCCCCACCTTCCCATCCCTCCAGTACCTCCCGCATCACCAGTTGCAGTGGCTGTAGCCACTCACTTTCTCCAGATGAGCTTCTCTCTTATCTGAGCATCCCAATCCAATTTTCTGCCCCTCCTCTGTTGGTCCCCTCCTGTTCTTTTTTTCCTCCAGCTGTGTTCCCATCCATACGCAGGATTATGATTTTTCAACACCAAAGACCCTGTGGCTCGGTCTCTTGGGTAATCGCGCCTGTCGAGTCAGAATCATGGAAGGGACGCTCACAGACTGTAAGTGCTGGATGAAATAAAACCATTTTATCTCTGACCTCCAGAATGCCAGTCGTAACGAGTCTTCTCCAGCCAGAGCCAGGTCTGCCAAGAACCTGGGCAACTCCAGTTGGTGCCAACAGCAAATACATGGTACCTTGTGTGTGTTGGGGGGGGGGGGTGAGAATCCAGAAGTGGATGCCCCCCCTGGGCCTGCTGAGAGGCGCTGAGAGAGCCTGATGGGATGATTCATTTTCAAGCAAAAATCGGAAGAGTGAAGGGTTCAGTGTTCAGAGAAACAAAAGAGGAAAGGGTCAGAAGTGAGGACAAGAAGGAGAGAGAAAAGCAACAAATCACAGCTAGGATCAGTTCATATTTTATTAAGTTTTACTGTGCACTAGACATATGCTACGTCATTTCCTGAAACTATCCTAGTCTAGCCTCACAATAACCTTTGAAGAAGATTCTAGTGTTAATCCCATTTCACAAATGCATAAATCAAGGCTCAGAAAGTATAACTTGCTTGCCCACATTTGCACAGCCTAGAAGCTGCTGACCTCACCACAAGCCTCCCTGCCTCCAAAGCTCATAATCCTAACCATCACCTTCCTGCAAATAAAGAAGGATTGAAGTTTAAGGGCAGGCCCAAAGAACAGATATGGAGATCTCAGGCTATGGCCTTATAAAATTATCCACTTGAGCTCTCCCACTTAACAAATGGTTAAACTGAAGGATGGGCAGAAACCTGACTTTCCCAGACCTTCCACTGATACAGCATAATGTAAAGAAGGCGATTCTTACGAAGGACTTTCAAAGCACAGGGCTGGGAAGTGGTAAGACTGTCAAGCCTTAGTCTCATCTGCCACCGAGGACCACTAACGTGTTCAAGTCAAGCACCTATAGATGCTGAGCTGAGGGGATCTCAGAGGCCTGTGCTACACACACACACACACACACAGTCCAAGAGATCATACCATCATGGTTTGGGGGTCCATGGCAGGTGAAGCAGGACCTCAGAAAGCAGAAAGAATCCAGTCTACAGGGTCAGAGAATCCCAAGGCTCCACAGAATCTCAGTGCCCAGAACAGCCTATAGTCCAGACAGTACAAAAGCAAATCCAACCCAAAAGCCCACCACAAGAGCAGAGCCCCAGGCAGGCAACAGCTGTGAAAAGAGAGAGATCTCACCAGAGAGCAACTGACCAGGGGGCCACCTACCAACCTCGAGGTTAGGGCAGCCTAGCTGGACTAGGGTCTGTGCCTGCTGGGAGGATTGGTCAGCTGGGGAAGCCTGTAGTTCCCACGCTAAAGACCAAGACCTGCTGGGGCACAGGTGACTGCACAACCACTCATTCTTTGAAGCATGCCACTCCCACCACAATCAGTAGGTGACACATTCCTTGGGAGAGCCACTACACTGAACATTTTCCTCTCAGTTATGGGACTGGTTTCAACTCTTTGCAACCAAGGCTGCTTCTCCAAAACTGTGTTCATCTGAGCCAGGAGGAAACCGATCGCCTCTCCCTCCAAGAATTGCTGGGAGGATCAAACACAGTTAGGTGTGTGTGAAATGCTCAACACGGTGCTCTCACAATCACTCACAGCAGTAGGGACATTTTTTTTCGATACTGCCTCCCACAGTTTCCAAGCCAGCACAGTACACAGTGTAGACGACTCAATAAAATGTTATTGAACGAATTTAAAAATTCATATGAAACTCATTTCACTTGTTAAAGCAAGGAAGTGAACAACTGTAATGTAGAGGCCTCTGGCTTTTAAGTACTTGAAATCAAATTGTTATTCCACTCTACTATTCCAGCACTCAATGCTAAGGTTATTTGGCTTGTCTGGCATGTGACTACTTAAAAAGGGGTAACAGCCTCTAATTAAGCCTAAAAACATCACCGTGAGACAGGCAGGCAGGGAGGAACATCTCTTCAAGAAAACATTCCTGGGGCAGGCTTGGGCCAAAGAGCTGTCAATCAAGAAACTGTTATGTCTCTGAGCCTTTACACTCAAAGAATTTTGAGAACCAACAGGGAGAATCCATGAGGATGTTTTTAAAACAGGATAACCCGGACACAAGGGGCCAGGAGATTTGGTCCAGATCCCCTAAGTTAGTAGGAGTCCTTCCCTAATCCCCCTTGGGCCGAGCATTCGTTTCGTCATCTCATTTCACTGGAGACAGGTGGTACTGGCCTGGCTGCTACAGGAAGGTCAGGTACACCAACACAACTTTGATTAGCTTGGATTTTTTTTTTTTATTGCTGTTGTTGCTCTTTCTGTATACTGGACTCTAATATAAAGCAGTAAACAAAACAGACAAGGATCTTGACCTTGTGAGCTCACCATCTATGGAAGGAAAAACAGAAGAGTAAGAAAACACAGTATTAAGAAGAGGAAATACAGACAACACAGGAGGGAAGACGAGGGTTGAGGAGCACGAGTGTACTCTAAGAGACTGTGGGTAAGCAACACTGTCTTAGGAAGACGAAACTATACAAAATCCAGGGGTGGGCATTCCCCAGAGATGGAAGATCAACTGTAAAGGCCTAGACATGAGTGTGGACAGTGAGTCAGGGTGGTAGCAGTGGAATCGTGCAGTCTTTTAGGCCTTGCTAATGAGTTTAGATTTTATTCCAAGCACAAAAGCAAGCCAGGTGTGACATAGAGACACAAGGGTTATGTGTTCTGTGAAATGATTTTGAACTATCAGTGTTGTAAGAACCTGGTGAGAATGTAGGCAGAAGCACTCAAAGGCCCATATCTGCGAGAAAATACTATTGAAAAATGTCCTCCCTGGGTGAAGATGGTACAGGCACTAGGGCTGAAGGAGAGGCATGCCAACATGCAATTCCCCAGTGCTTTCCCTTATCAGGAATGCCCTTGGGTCCAAGGAAAGAGTCTTCCCAATTCCAGTGTGTTGCAGAGTTCCCATCCTAGCCCTAGATGCATCCCAGGTTTCAACAAGCACTTCTTAAGCCAAAAAGAACTCAGTACACAGTCCCTCTACTGACGAAGGCTCACAGCAAGACAAGGATAATGGGCTTAAATCTCGTTAGCGAAGTCAGAGAACTGAGACATTTATCAACTCAAAACAATAATTTTCCTTTTGCTTTCGATATTTTTGCACAGTAAGGGTCATTCACAGAGTAGCCAGAAATACTTATTTGGACAACTGTTCAACTGGTCTTAGCCTGGCTTTGCTTCTTGCAAGTTAAAGATCACTGATTCCAAGTTTCTTTTCAACATGGCCTTCATTCCCCCTCTCTGTCATCCCCCTCACTCCGAGGCTGCATGATCTCCCTTGTCTTCCCTGTCTCCCCCCACTTTCCTCCTCCATCCTCCAAGCTGGGTGCCTCTCAGGTTTCATCTTTCCAGGGAACCCACAGGGCTGAGCTTGAGCTCAGCAATTCCCAAATTCTTTATTTGACATCCCAGTGTGTCTCCAGTCATCACCAAGGGAGTTGTGAAATTCATTTTCTCTCATTTTAATTTAAAAAAGAAATATAGGCCATTTAGTTCTTTTAGGAGAGGAAAATGGGGTGTCACTCAAGCAGCAGGGAGGTGAATCCTGACTTTAGCTATTAGCTTACTGGGCAAAGTGGCTTACTTTCAAATGTTCTTGGGTCCCTTAAGCAAGGTAAATGTTTTGCTAATGCCTGAGAGACATTCACTCTTGCAGGTTGGGGGTAGAAAATAAAGTTTAGGGGCAGAAAGAAATATGAGAAAAGTGATGTTATTTTATTAACTCTATTTCAGAGAATATAGAAATTCAACAAGATGACCTATATCACTCATCCATTTAGTCATTCTATTCAACAAGTATTTATTGCGTACCTAACATTTTCTGGAGCCTAGTGCTGATGACATCGGTGACAACAATGAAGAAGAATGACAGCAGAAAATGTTTATTTAGCTCCCCAACCCGGCACCAGATAGAGTTCTATAAAAATTATTTCCATTCATCCCCACAGTGACTCATGACTTGCAGCTGTTTCATGCCTTCTGTAGAAGAGACATTGAGAAAAGTTACACATACCATTCAAAGTCACACAGGCATAAATGGAATTTGAACCCAGGACTATCTTATCATCCCCACATTCCACACAGTTTCCCGGTCTCAAGGATACAAAAATAAAGGAGACAATTTCCCACAAGGATCTCAAGGACAGCATGGCTAAAACAGAGAAGCAACTGACCACATGAATAGGGAAAAAAAAGTGACAGAGAGAAAACCTAGGAGTAGTGAAAAGGAGGGTCATGAGCTAGGCCCATAAACAGAGCGCGTGAGGGACACTCCAGAAGCAAAAGGGGGAAAAGCTCGGGGGGCTGCTAGGGAGAGAGAGAGGAGTCAGAGCAAGGGGGGAGGGGGGGACGGGGAATAAGAGGAATAGAAGAAAGAAGGTAGAGATGTGGTCACTTGAGAGAATGGGCCATGCCTAGAAAACACAGATCTACAGAAGAGGTTGGTACTGACAGAGGGCAAGCAGAGAGTCCTGGATCCTCGGCTGGAGACGCTGGTGGGGCTAAGTCAGTGACAAGGACCCCTTCAGGACACAGACAGCTAGGGAGGACGTGAATATCGTGAATATCACAACCAGTAGGAAGATCTTCAACACAGTCACGTGGCAGTTGCATGCCACAGCTCAGATCTGGGGATACAGAAGAGGACACAGGAAGCCCATCAAGAAGAACTACTGAGTTTTGGAACAGGTCTGAGAGATTGAAGGCGTGGCCCAAGGAAGACAGCAGTGGTGAAGAAACAGCAGTTTGGGGACAGATGACAAGTGGCAGAGACAACAGATATCGGTAACTCACATAACGGGGTCTAATGACGATTACCCTTTTTTTTCCAAATTTTCTTGAGAAACAAGCATTTCCACTTTTATTGTTCTGACGATGGAAAATTTCTAATGCATGTCATTGTTCACAAATATGGCTCACTAACAGGACAGACAGTGGGGCAAGGTCCACGACACGCAGAGAAGCCCTGTCCCATCTCCAATCTCACAGTAAGAAAGGGGTGCTGACCAAGCACAGTTGTTCTGCAGGTGACCATCACCAAGGTGCCTGCTCCCCTGCCCAGCCACCCTCTGTCACACGTAATATGTCTGTCCTGACGCTTCCCCCGTGACGCCCCAGCCCAGCTCCAACAGCAGCAGGATCATCAGGCAAAGCCGTCAACACTGACAGCTGATAGAGGAACAAGACAAGGCAATACACCTGTAATCACCTCAGACAGCAGGGCCCTGTTCCCGCCCCATCTCCTTCTCATCCCAGGAACACAGCAGAAGGCAACCAGTCAATTCTCAGCACCCACAATGCTCGACCAGGTCAAAGGTGGCAAAGCGGGTGACAGGGATTAACATCCAGATTCCTGGATGCAGCACTCTGTCAGTCTTGCACTGAGAAAAAAAACAATTAACACACTCTGAGGAAAAGAGAGAGCTCATTTATACACCCAAGTTACAATCTACTGAATTTGAGAGGCCAGTTAAAAATACACACACACCCTGAAAGCTCAAAACACAATTGGATTCTCTTTCTACTGCAGACACTAAAAAAAAAAAAAAAAAAGTTTTCAGTGGATTTCCCAAGAGATAGGAAGTTGTTAATCAGAGTACGAATCACAGTATAAAGTTTGCAACCTTGCTGTCACTTGTATCCAAGCACCTCAGACACACATAACTTAGGGAGTGGAGGAGGCAGTCCTCAGGCACAGCCCAATTCTCTCCTCAGACGGCAAGGTTGCAAAAACAACAGCTGTCTGGCTCTGAGCTTAACCACAGACTATGCAACTAACCCAAGCCTCTAATTCTCACACCCTGCAGATTCCTAAATATATTGTCCACAAATATCCTGGGGAAATCCTTCTTACAAATAAGCTTCATTCTCCTGTGGGCAGTAAGATCCTTCTTTTTGGCCTAAATGCACTTTAGGCAGCAGCAGAAATTTTCTTTGAAAACAACAAAGTTTTTTTTTAAAAAAAGAACTAAACATTTAAAGGTAATTTTGCTTTTGTATCGTAATGAATAAATACAAATGGAAACAAAATAATGAAGGATAGTCTCAAGACAACCCATATAACAAAAGAGTCCAGGATGCCCATCAGGGGATACCCAGTGTCCCTGAAGACAGCCCATTCCTTGGCAGCCCGGGCCCTCTTGCTGGTATTGGGTAAAAGTGATTGGCTTTAAAGCAATAGACTTGGCAAGAAACACAACCACACAATAAGGGTAATGATTCAAAAGGCAGCATGAACGAACAAAGGAACACATTTCCTGAATCTAAAGCCCAGGACATATGAATATTCTGTAAAAACAAAGCACCACGTGTAGTATATAATAAACCAGTTCCCTGGAATACAAAAGCCATTAATTCACTTACTCAACAGATATTTTGGCATTATTTAATACATGCCATATACGATGTTAAGGGGCTGGGGACAAAGGCCAAAGGTAAGTCTTGTCCCTGCCCTTCCTCAGTGGGCTTCCAGTCTTACTTCTGCAACAAACAAGCTATGCATAATTTTGACCTGCCAAATGAAGGTGGTTTTGCATTTGTGTCTACAAGTTCATTAACAAGAATTTCAAATAGAATGTTGTCACTGTATTTTCTTTTTATAAGACAGATGTATGAATATATCTCGCATCTCATATAATTCACTGATGTAAAGGGCACAATTCAAAGGGTTTTTGGCATATTCACACAGATACACGCATTCATCACCATGGTCAATTTTAAAACATTTTCACAGTAAACTCTGTACTTTTAGCCCTCACCCTTGAAGGACTCCAAACTCCCCAACTCTAAGCCGCCACTAATATATTTTTGTCTCTACAAATTTGCCTATCCTGGAAGTTCCTTCCTCAGTAAGTTCGACACAGAATTGCCAGATGACCCAGCAATTACCCTCTTACATTTATAGCTCCAAAGAATTGAGCACAGGTGTTCTAACAAAAATCCACACATGGTATGTTCATTAAAGCACTATTCACAATAACCAAAGGTGGAAGCAACCCAAGTGTCCATCAGCAGATGAACAGATAAGATATAAAATGTGGTATCAGGTGATTATCCACGATTCAAAAATCCAAAATCCAGAAGGCTGCAAAACCTAAAACTTTTCAAGGATCATGTCAGAACTCAAAATAGTTCACATTTTGTGGCACCTCACCATTAAGATTAAGGTTGAACAAGCAGTAAAATCTATGCATATACTCCTAAATACACAACACTCTGGACAGATAAAGGATACTCAACTTGTATCCAGACAATGGAACACAGTTTGCCTGTAAAAGGAAATAAAATACTAGCATGTTTGACAGCATGGGTGAATCTTGAAAACACCAAGCTAAAAACAGAACACTATTGGGGTTGCATTTGTATCAGTTCCCTTTCTCTTACCTTCCTGTGTCCCTGCTTCCTCTTCCCATCACACACGCATCCCCAGTGTTCTCTCCCCAGTGGCTCCATTCTTTTTCCCCATGACCAGGGCTCTTGAAGCCAGCCGTGATGCTGGACCATTACCGCATAGCCCTTTTCCCCTAACTAGAAGCCTGGCTTCTTTAAGTGTCATATGCATCACCAACCAACCGAAGCAATCCTGCGGTGTCACACCAACTCCAAGCATCATTATCCACCATTCGCGTGATAAACAGTGGGTACGCTAGCGTAAAGCAGCTTCCTGAAGCTCCCTGGATCCCGACTCTTCACCACACTTCTGCTCCCGATTTTGGACCTTCTTCCCTGCTTGAAATGCCTGCCCGTGCTTTCTTCCCTAGAAGTTTTCAAACAACCCAACCTTCCACTGTGCTGGCAACATTGAGTCACCCAACACCTCCAGGGCTGCTCCCTCCAACGCCAGAGGACCATTTTCTGACTGCAGCTTTAACGACAAGTATCAGCTTGTTGTTATACATTCCCAAGAACTAGACCACACCTTCCTTGCACACAGTAGGTTGACAGTGAAAACAAGGGAGGCACAGCTAGAAGAAATGAATGAAATTAACACAGCCACCTCAATTACTTTTGACTTTTTTGAATCAACAAATGACTATTATCTGAGACATGAGAAGCTTTCGTCCTCTTTAATTTTTTCACAGACTCCTCCAGTCTGTTCACGGACAAAATAAAAGATCAGCACTGCTTTAAAAAAAAATAAATACTGTAGCAATACCAAGAAAATCCTCCCAAGAAATCCAGCTCAAGCCCCAGCTGGGGTAATGATAAGAAATCGGGCTTTCCCAGAGTCTTGCTCATTTCTCAAGTTTTACCTCCAAATCTACCAGTGAAACAAAATAGGGCCTGGTGTTGATGGGTTTATTGGAACGTTGAACAGAGATGTTACAGAAGGCTTAGTACCTTGATCTTAAAACTTCGGTCCCTGATATCTACCTCCCAAATCTGTGAGCATGCGGACTTTCGACTTTGTTTCCATTTTTAGGCTGACAAGCCCCACCAATCTCCTTCCTCTAAACTCACATCCTTCCTTCTAATGTCATTGCCCCGGAAATGAGAACTCTACAGTGGACTCTAGTTTCTGGCAGCCCCTTGTTTCAGTTACTAATAGGTAACTCATTTGCCTCTAGGGGGCAGTATGTCAAGTTACAAATTATTCACAGGAATTATTTACAAATTAGTCTATGCATATAGTTCTCCCCCTCTATGATACCCAATAGGGAACAAAATAAAAGAAAATAATAGCAATATTCATGGGTCCAATCAAAGACTTCCTTCTCAAAGATAAGAATGCAAAGGTATAGCTCATGATGACTGAAAGCCAAAAGTAATAACCAGTGACATTCAAGATTGGTCTTCATCACTTCTGATTTCTAAAAACTCCCCGTCACCTTACCATTACAATTTTCTGCTAATTACTACAAGCAATTTTATTAATACACCTCTCAGCTTCATTAAATATTACCTTGGGTCTAACATTAAAAATGATGAGGCTCCGTAATTTTAATGAGCATCCAAGTTTCCCCGACCCCTGAAAACCCCAACAACAGAGAACTAAATCTGTTGCTGAGCTGCTCTGTTCCCCAGGCAGGTAGAAAAAAGCAACTTCAGAAACATGAAAGAAATGATATGTACAACCCAAAATGAAACTTGACTTGGAAACAAACAAATTTGGCTTGGCTTTCTTCAGGTCTTGTCAATTAAGGGGGCTGGAGAACAGCTGAAAAGACGTTAGCACTTTATCTCCTCCTCCCCTTTCGCCCTGGATGTAAACTCAGCATCAATCAGCATGCTGTTAACCAATATTAAATCTTTCTTGTGAGGCTGACAGGTAGAGGTACCCGCGATCATGGGCTGGGTCAAAAGAAGGCAAACAGAAACGAGGCATTTACTGTTCTAGAGAACAGAAATCCACAGCTTGTTCTGAAATGGCAGTACACACATGGAGGAGATAGGCATGCAGAGGACAAGAAAGATAATTTTGTTTTTCTTTCCTTCCTGGCACAACTGGAACCATCTGCATTCCTTCAGCAGCCAGCAAGCCAAGATAGTAAGACTGGCTTTCCTATCCTCAAAGTAAATTATTTATCAGGAACGGAATTTACTGCTCTCACGACTGAACTGTCAAAACCCTCCCACTTTCAACAGCAGTTGAGCTGTGTGATCTCAGGGCTGCTTATGTTTTCATTAGCCTCTAGGTTAAAAATGAGTGCATAACAGTAAATATGGGGTTGGTTGAAAGCGTAGCTCAGATTTACAGAACTTCCCCACAGCCAAGATCTTAGATTCTTCCATATGTCCAAGGCCAATAAACTCAGCACAAAATACAGCACTTAAGAGAGACAGGATGCTTGCAATCAGCACCCTCTCAGAGATGAGAGAACTGGGACTCAAAGAGGGAGAGTGGTTTGCCTTGGTTGCACAGGAAGAATCAGACTCATAGCACCTGAATTCTTGCAGCATATCATTACACTATCCTTGATACTATTAAGCTGAAATGGAGATTTCAGTGGGAATGAAGGCAGAGACAAACATCCACCAAGGGATAACATTCTCTCTTTCTAACTTCGCACTGAGACGTGGCTGCTCTCAATGAACTATCTCGCCGTGATGTGGCCACCCACTCCCATTCCACTACCTCACAGCAAAGCAAGCCACACGAGTGCATTCTAGTTAGTGAAAGGAACAAAAGTGAAGCCACTTTGAGACTTGACCCAAACAAACACTAAAGCTGGTCTGCTCTATTGGATGGTTCAATAGAAGGGAACTTACGGTCCTGAGGGATTCAGGCATAGGCCTCCAGATCATCTTATAAAGCAAAGCTTGTTATAGATGAGATGTCATCACACACATGGTCTATTGCTAGAATGAGATATAAAAAACTTTACTGTGTGAAGCTCCTAAAATTTGGAGGATTACTCAGTATAGCCCCTGTCGTTGACCTAGCAAACACAAAGAACAGCTTTACAGTTGGAAGGAGTTTCTCAAATACATTGAACCTAAAACAATAGTCAAAGATCATTTTTACAAATACCCTGGTATAACAATAGGAAAACAGTTACAAATTAAATTTGAAAATAATAATAACCCACCAATTTGCCAACTTGCTAATCAGAGTCAGAATCAGACTAATTATTTCAGGTCCCTAAGGTGGAGGAAGAAAACCTGATAAAGGCCGACTTTGAAAACACAAATGAGGATTTTTCACAAAAGAATCTCCTCCTCAAGTGTCCTATTCCTCAGTGCTTTCATCTTAAAAGTAATAGCAAAATGAACTATTGATACATGCAACAACTTTGATGGGTCTCCAGGGCACTGTGCTACGAAACGGCCAATCTCAAAGGGCTACTGACCGTCTGATTTTGTTTATATAACCTTCTTGAAATGACAAAATTGTAGTGATGGAGAGCAGATCCGCAGTTGCCAGGGGTGATATGGGTGGGTGAGAAAGAGACGGACTGTTAAGCAGTTCCACAAGAGATTTTCTTGGTAGCAATGGAACCGTCCTGTCTTCTGATCATGGGGACAGTCACTTAAATCTACACATACGATAAAAACGTCGTACCGCTGTAGAGCAAGAGAGACAGAGGAAAACGGAAGTGGAAGAGGAAAGGAGACGAGAGTGCACGTCCAACCAGGAAAGCCTGAATCATGCCAATGCCTGTGTGAACAGTCAATTTCCTGGTTTTGACAATGCACTTCAATTATGTAAGCTATTATCTTTAGGGAAAGCAAAATAAAGGGTACATGAACTCTAGTCTACATTTTCAACTTCTTGCACATCTTAAATTATTTCTACACTAAACACTACAAATTTTCCTAAAAATGACGTAAAGCCTTATATCATCAAATATGAGGTCAGGAAATGTGACTGGTCCCTCCGAATTGAACAACATGAATGTGGCAACTGCAGGGAGTTTATACAGAGTCTCAGAATGCTCTATTAAGCACGCGATTTTTTTGCTTATTACTGTATATGTCTTTTAAAAATTTGATTGTCCAGAGGCCAGGGGCTGCTCTGTTTTGTACTGTACTCGAAGCCTAACCCAGTGCCTGATATCTATAAAGCATGCAGCAAACATGAATCACACGAACAAATAAATGAGAAAAGAGAGAAAAAACAGGCAAGGAATCATCGTGCATACTTTGCAGAGAAGCAGAGATTGCCGGATGCCCTACGCGTGCGCAGAAAGTGGCAGGCAGGTACGAAAGGACCAAGGCTTCCAAAGAGCTAGGGCCTTCTTATAGCACCGCATGCCCCTCAGCAAGGTAGATTTCTAGTATTAGGCTTATCTTAGGAAACAGAAAGGGGTTTTTAAAAATCGGGCTCCCAAGTTGAGAGAGAATGAGAGAACAAGAGAGAGAGGGAGAGATGTGAGAGAGATGGTGAGAGAGGCAAGGGAGAAAAAGAGGCAGGAAGGGAGAGGGAAATGGAGGACAGGAAGAGAAAGGGAGACCGAGAGAGGAAGGAAGAGAAGGAAGTCTGTCGCAACCCGGAGACTGGCCCTGAACAAGTGGAGTCCAGGGTGCATCACAGCCTCGCTCTGCACACCCGGCCTCTGTAACTTTCCTAATTGCCCGAAATGATGTTGTAAAGTGAACAGTCTGTCATTAAGTAATAAATAATTCAGGCAAAAACAACAAAATGGCCATCAGTGCAACGAAAACCTGGAATAATCAAGGAAAATTTTGCTCCACATCACAGAACGCTCCAGTTTGACTCAGCCTGTGATCAGTGGTTCTTTTATCTTTTGGAAGGTGCTACACTTTTCACCCAATATAATATAATGTAAAACGCAATAATACACAGAAACTAAGAAAAACCAGGTGATCTCAAAGAGAGAGCAAAGCTTGTGCAGACAACAGAACCGAGTGTGAGTTCGGTCTCTGCCACTGTCTCGGCTGCCCTCCAACCCGGCTACAGCGCAGGGCCCAGGGAGCCCACCAGAGGCAACCGAGAAGCTCAGCACCAGATCGCAGGGAGCAGGTCCCACAGCGTGAGGTGGGAACAAGGAAGGAGCGCTGAAACCCTGCAGCTACTCGAGGTCCTTCATCGGAAACCGCTCTGTGTCCCAACCCTGGATCTCACACACACAGTGACAGCTGGGACGATCTCAAAATGGACTATAGACTCGTTACTTCACTACCTTACAGAGGCGACTCCTAAACCCCGTGCCACAGAATAGCAACAGGGGCCTCTTAGGAATTGGGCTGCAGAGCAGGAGGCAAGCAGGGAAGCTAGCAATGCTTCGTCTGTATTTACAGCCGGTGCCTGTCACTGGCATTACCATCTGAGCTCTGCTTCCTGGTGTCCCCTAGAGGAGACTGTCTAGTTGCAAGAAAACAAGCTCAGTACTCCTACTGGTTCATTATGGCAAGTTGTATAATTATTTCATTATACATTACAGCACAACAATTACAGAAATAAAGGGTACAATAAATATTTTGTGCTTGAATCACTCTAAAACCACGTCTACCCCAAATCCGTGGAAAAGTTGTAAAAATGGACCCTGGAGCCACAAATGCTGGGGACTGAGGTCCCGCAGAACAGTCTCTGGAGTCTGTTAAGATGGCTGATCCCCTCTAGTCTACTACTCAGACGGTCGCTTAGCCATTTTAATGTGTTCAGCGTTCTGCAGGCAAGCTGAGAATTCTCCAAACCTTTAAGACCTAATTTCTTTTTACTTAGCAACTCTATCTTTAAGTAATTACTCTCTCGCGCATTTTACAATGAGCAGTCAAGAGTCAATCCACAGCTTCAACACTTTGCTCAGAGAGAGTTTCAGCTAAAATATCCAATTTTATCATGTGTAAGTTCTACCTTCAACAAAACACTAGAATATGAAGGCAATTTAGCCAACCTCTTGAGAGTTTATAGAGTCCCCAGTTCTGGAGACACAGGTCAGCAGTTAAAGCACTTGCCTAGCAAATACTAAGTACCTGAGTTCAGTTTCTCAGCACCACATAAGCTGAGCATGGTGGCACATGCCTGTAAACCCTAGCACTTGGGAGACTGAGGTAGGAGGATTGCCATGAGTTCAAGGCCAGCCTGGGCTACATAGTAAGTTCAGAACCAACCTGGACTACAGAGTTATACCCTGTCTAAAAAGTATATATTACACACACACACAATGAGGATCCCCACTTTGCTACTGTCCAACAACATACTCCCCATTTCCACCCGAGTCCTCATCACAGAATGGCCCTTACCATCCATATTTCTACCAACACTCTGCTGAGGATGATTTGGTCGTTCTTTCAGAAGGTCAAGTTTTCCTTTATAGCCAGCTCTCTTCTCCTCTCAGCCCCACCTCCCAGAATTCTCTTTCAAAGTCTGGCCAAGGCAATGCAGACTTTTTGCAACACGCACCTTGAAATTCTTCCGGTCTCGTTGTATAGTTCCAAAGCTATCTCTAAATGTCAGTTGCCTGTTACCAATTTCTCTCCCAATCTACCTAGGCTGCTATAACAAAAAAAAAAAAAATTATAGACCAGTTGGTTTATAGATAATACATTCCTTTTTCATGTTTTGGGATGTTAAGCAGCCCCAAATCAAGACTACAGACAATGAGTGCCTGCCTCTTGGCTCATATACAACCGTCTACTCCTGTGCCCTCACATGGGAGAGGGACAAGGGAGATCTCAGAGGGTCACTTTTATAAGGGCACTAATTGATGTGCCTTAATTACCTCTCAAAGACTCCACCACCATATATCACATGTGAGGATTATATTTATTTTATACAAAATTTACATTTTAGTCTACCAAAAGCACTTTTCATCTTTTCAGACCATTGACAAGTTAATTTCTTTGACTCTTGGCTTCCTCCTGCGTAATATGGGAATAACAACACAGTCATTCCGGGGGATTCTGAAAGTTTTGTAACTGACACAATGTGACTAGCACCATGTCCAGCACATTTTCAACACTTAACAAAGACCTCCATGTCCTTCTCCAGAAGATCAACAAAAAGAAAAATATAGCGTCCATCAAATTAGTCTATTCACATGACATTCTCCAAAAGACAAAACTCAACTAATAAAAGTCAGATTAGATGTAGCTTGAAAGTTAGAGAAGCAAAATCAAAAAGACAAGGGAAACTTTATGGCATGATAGGAATGTCCTGCATCTTCATAAGATTGTAAGTTTTATAGAAATATGTGCACTTATGAAAATATATTGAGCCATATACTTAAGATCTATGCACTTTGCAGTATATAAGTTATAACTCAACAAAAATGTTAAGAAGATAACACAGTTGCTGGGACTGAAACTGGTCTAACCATTAAGGAAATCAAGATGGAGATTCCTCAAAAAAAAAAAAAAGACATTCCATTTGACCAGCTGTACTTCTTTTGAGTATTTTTCTCAGAGAGTTAGAGGTATACTACAAGGATTCATGCATACTCTTGCTTACAACAGCACAACTCATAATAGCTAAGTCCCAGAAGCAGCTGATATGTTCATTAACAGATGAATGGATACAGAGAATGTAGTATATATAAACAATAAAGTGCTACTATTCCATAAAAATAAATTTGACACATTTGTAGAAAAATTGACTTACTGTGAGACCATCATGTTTAGTAAAATGACTCCAACACAGAAGGTTAAATATCACATGATTTCTCTTATACAATAAACTAAGTATAAATAGATAAAAGAGCAAAGCAGAAGAGAAGAAATAGTAAAATAGGTTTTGTGGAGAGTGAAAAGAGAATGGGAAGCAAAAATTACCACGATGCATTTTGTATATGTATCAATTCATGAAGCTGAATGTAATTATTACGTATCACAAACACTAATAATTTAGGGGAAATATAGCAAGTAGAGAGCCATATAGTATGTCTAGCTAGAAGTCTACACAACTAGACATCTAAATAGGTAAACAGATGATAGTCGTGGAGGGGGAAGGAGAGAGATCAGTGAAAGTGCCTAGTGCATCCTTCTGGCTCAGAAGCATTCAATATGTAAACGTGAAATTCCCTAAGCAAAATGAATACCTACTATCGCCTTTCATCCTCACTTCTCTTCCTCCAAACACTGCACACTAAACTGTAGAATGGCACAGAATGTTCAGAGAATGCTTCCTTTCATGTCCCTGACTCCTGGACTCTCACCTAAGGGATCGGAGACTTGGGCAGATGACATTTCCCCATCAGCTCCTCATGACATCTCAGAGGGCTTGACCATAAGACTGATTCTGTCTCAAGCTGAGAATCTCTACGTACTTCACTCCACTAGGCTCCCCTAATCCTTCAAAATGTCCTGGGACCATGAGGCCAGATGTGTCTCCAAATGTCATCTGTTGAGCATGTAGACAGCTCAAATGTTGCAAATGGTATAAAACCTCTTGAACTCTTGACTTCTGTCTGAAACACAGTAACTGCTCATAGCTGCAGAGCCCTTACCCCATGCCCCACACTCTTCTCCATGCGACATGCTTTCCCTTACCCTCAGATCTACACAGAAATTCGTGCTCACCCCCACTCTGCAGAGATGTCAGCAAAAATCGGAAGGATCCTTTCACCCCAGTCTTTTCAGACACCACAAAATCCTATCTGCACATCTGATCTCTACACCATTACCTACCCATCATTACAAAGGAAATGCTGGGACTTGGGCAGATTACTTCTTGTGTAACACAGACAGAACACAAGCTTGATTTAAAATTTGTCAATAAATTTTTGGAAGAGCAAACCATCGATTCACACAACTACAAGGCTAAAGCTCAAAAACATTATGCTGAACAAAAGGAGATGAAAATAACAGTACATCCTGCATGGTTCTATTTTTAGGAAGTACTAGCAAAGCACAAATCTAATCTATAGTGACCAAAATCAGGTCATTGGTTGCCAGCGGCTGGGGGTGGGAAGCAGAGCTGCCAAGGGGCCTGAGGGGAATTTCTAGGTGATGAAAATATTCTATTGCTCTAACCAGGATGTTAGTTACATACATGCACATTTGTCAAAACTCAAACTGCACACTCCCTCGGTGTATATTTGACTGAATGTGACTAAATCTGATGTACTTATTCAAAAACAAAGAAAAGGCTCAAGAGGCAACAGCCTCAGCCTGGAAACCCATTTGGTCTCTTCCTAGCCGGGTGACCTTGGGGTCAGCCACTTAACACATCTGAGCCTTGGTTCTGGGCTGTTGTCAGGGCTGAAGATAATCAATGTCAAACACCTGGGCAAAGAGCAGGCCTTCAAAAAACAGTAGATCCCATTATTGCCATTAATTAGTAATAATTAGAATAATAATTTGAATAACAGCTCCAATTCTCTACTTCACTTTGCTGGGTAGATCTGGAACTGCTAAACGATTTTTACCGTTAACTCTCACGGCAAACTGACACACACTCTTGTGACATGCAATCTTTTTAATATTATGCGAGAAGAGATAATCAAAAATGAATACCAAATATATGTAGATTAAAGAATTCATGTTTATATATGAATAGGGCCCATGGAATCTTGGATTAATTCAAACTTGAACACTGCTGACAGTTACCATTTTCTATGCCAAGAATCAGATTTTCAGTCTAAGTAACTCCATAGGGAGTTTTCTACTATATTGTTATCCAGGGTGTAATTTCTCTAATAAGATCATTAAGGGGGGAAAAAGGATTTCTGGACTCTCTAATCCCTTTGTATTAGTTTTTTTTTTCCCCCTTAAGAGTGTCTTTCTCTGGGGGATAAGACATCGGTCAGTGTGGCAAATCTCAAATGTATAGCAATCTGATTTAGGTGGTTTTAAAGGTAGTATCAGGGAGTTCATCTCATTTTTCCGGTACCTCCCTCCACATTCACAAAATTGCTTTGCAGAAAGCTGCTCAGTTCCATTTAAGCTTACAAATAATTTCTCCAGAGCTGGAACAAAGGTCAATTAAAAAGTTTCTGGATTCTCCCTAGAATGGAAATTCTATGTGAGCCGGCTGAAGACTGAACAAAAAGACTGCTCCACATGGAAATTGAACGGATGGGTCCTGAGGCAATGCACTCAAGGTTGTGAAGGTCCTAATCAAGGCTCTTTCCAGCAAACACCTCTAACCACCCTTCTTGGGGGATCATCCTTGTCCCACTTTTAGTCATCCAAACAACTTCTGCCAAAATCCTAGCCTGCTCTTAGCTTCAGGACAGAGTAATTCAAGGTCATGAACCACATACCCTTTGACAGCAATCTCTCACTGTTATTATTCTATAAGAATATTGGGAAATTGAAGGCCTTCCAAAGACTTACAAAGGGCTCCAAAGAAGAGGAAGTAGTTACAGTCTAGATGAGTATCCCCGATATCCAACTCTTCCACCCAACAGGAAGCAGGTCTCACGGTGCTCAGCTCCATCCTGAATTCACATGAAATCTGAGGACCTCACTCTTAAATTTCAAGAATTATGTTAGCAAAGAATACACTTAAACTATTCAGGGGCCAAATTTTGCTAATATCATTAGAATTTTTTTGTTTGAGTTTACTTTCTTCGTATGTACCCATAAACAATAGCTTTACGATGAGGCCCAAACAACTTCTATTGAAGGACAATTAATTCATCTTCCATGACAGAGATTGCTACCAATTTATCACAGTCCATTTCTCTTTTTCTGCACATACTGTGGGATCCTATTTCCTAAAATCTCTTCAGTTAGTTAGAACAAATTCAGGCCAATGGAAAAGTAGATGTCATAATGGCACTCTACGCCTGGCCTGTAACAACCTACAACCTCTTCCGCTCTCTCTTTTCCCTTTAATTAATTGAATACCATGAACCTGCAGGATGGCAGAGCCACAAAAATGACAAAGCTTTAGTCAACAGTAACTGTGTAACATATAGTCCCTCTGCCAACCTCCAGGGGCTAGGATGGAGAAAATAAGCCTTCATTATATTAACACAAGAAAATATTGAGGTTGTTGGTTACAAGAGGTAGCCTCTCCCGCCTCAGGCCTTCCACAGCACAGTTATCTTCTGCAGAGTACAAAAACTCCCTGGAATGATTTCAGATTGAAAACAACAAAAGAATGTCAACATCTGGCTCATACAGGAATTTTTTTTTAAATCAAATCCTACTAAAATTTAGCCTGAGAGCTGCCACATCACACTCTGAACTCTCAACATACTCAATTCCCTCTTCCCAGCAACATCAAGGTCAAGTAAGTCTTCTGGAAGTTGAGAGCTGACAGGAGCCGCCTGGTATCAAACAGGAAGTCCATGAGTCTCAGACTGTCTCTGGTAGCCCTTCAATTACACACCCCTGCTTATTGTGAGGTTCTCAGGGCAGCTTTTTCCCCAGTCTTCCAAAGAAAAAGTTAATCGGCAGTGTCAGGATCAAATAGGTAGGAAAACCCCAGTCACGGGTTGAGGAAACAAGTTATTTCTGGACTAACTCGTGATACTAGAAGCTTGCTCGTCTTACCCTGGGTTCTCCTGTCTTTAACTTTTCCCTTCCCTCCCATCTATCTCATGGGTGCGATGGACTTTCCACCCACAGCTCAAATTTCTTCTCCAAACCATGCTCCTGAAGCAAGCTTCAGAGACATAGCAAAGGGAGACACCATCTCTCGTTCTTTCACACAATAAGGCCCAAGCACTGCCTAAGCATAGCTATACCTAATAATATGAGTATTCTGGTAGCTTAAAACAATGAATGTTTTCTTTGCAAGCATGCAAAGGTCCAACATAGATTCATAGACACATGATCTTTTAGTTCCACCAAACTCTACAGTCACATAACCTTCCACACGTAAGAGAATAAAAATCTTGTGTCAAGCCAGACAGTGCTAGATGTACTTTACTGTCTCCCACATTCCGCTGGCCAGAACTCAATACAGGTCCATATCTGAGAACAGGAGGGTCTAGAAAGATATTCTCATAGGGACTTAAAGGAAATGGATTTCAGTGAACACACACACAGTTGCATAGGACCTGGAAGAATGAGGAAAAGCCTAAAGCACTTAGTCAGCTTGTAAGGACCTGACTGAAACACCTATTGACAGGAAAATGAAATTTCCTAATTATACGTAAAAGAGATGCAACCTTATAACGATGAATCACAATGACATACAATAGCGAGAGGTTCATGTAAGGTGGACTGGACACAAGCTGAAGGCAACGTATGTTAACAGAGACTCCCACATGCAGAGTAGATCACAAGAGGGCTAAGAGGAAAGGCAGGCTGTCACGCCAGTGGAGGGGCAGACTAGGTCTCACACACACAGCCCAAGAACTCACAGTAGGGGACCCTTCCTTTTCCAGATGGGCAAATAGAGGTAGTTTGCAAGTGGCACATCCAGGAAACAAGGAAACTAGTACTAGGACTTCTCTCCCCATCACTCCCAGTTCATCTCAGCTACCTGAGTTTGCTCTATCTGCACAGGTTTTGGCTCTAAAGAAAATGGGTACCCGCCAGACTATTCTCTCAGACAAAAGGTGGAAATCAAATCTTTCACTTTAGCATTTTGTTCCAAGTCTCTCCTTCCAAAATTACATCAACCGTACTGTGTGGCAGGTGCTTGCATGAGGTATAAGGACGAAAGCACTCACGTACCCACTACAGTCTGTGTCCCCCAGATGGCTTCTTGCTCATGCACGAAGGACTCAGCTCAGTTCTCATCCATAAATGCCTCTTTATTTGTCCCTGGAGGCCTTCTGTCACCCACAGGAGAATTTCTCCCCAAGCTCTGTGAATTACAACTCCTCTAGAAGGTTATGTTGCAGACAATGAACTTCTCTCCTTCCATCTCTTAAAGTGAGATTAACACAAAAGCACTGCAGAGGCACATGAAAGGCTTCCGTGGATGGGCATCCTCAGATTGCCCATTACAGGGGCAGCATGTCTCGTAACTGGTTTCCCGATCTGGGAAAACCTGGAAGCCCAAGCTTGGTCCAGAGAAGTACAGGAGACAAATGCAGACCAATTTTTCAACCTGCCTTCCAGCTCCTGAGTTCCCTCCTGTTACACTTCATAATCCAGCCAAACTGAACTCCCCTCAGCCCACCCACACTGTCCCATGCCCTATTCTTCACACCCGAGGCTACCTCTACCCTGTTCTTTCTAAACTACAGGATATGAAAAGAAGAGTAGAAGGTTGGCTAAGGCAGAATTTGGAATTGCAGGGAAATGGGCTGTATCTTCTTTTCCACAGGCAGGTCTGAAAGCTTGATGGGATAGTCGAAGTTCCGACCCATTGTCTCTTTTTGTAAATAAAGCAACACTCAAGCCCAATTATTCACATATTCTGTTGGGGGGGGGGGGGGGGCAACAATGGCAAGGTTGAGTCATCATGAAAGAGACTCTGTGACCTAAAAGGCTAAAATATTTATTCTCTGTTCATTACAGACATCTTTTCCGGGGCCTATTCTATAACAATGCAAGGTCAAGTCCATTTTCAAATGAATATGTACACATATATGTTCACAGCAGCATTACTCACAATAGTCAAAATGTGAAAACAGCCTAAACATCCATCAGTGAATGAATGGATAAGCAAACTACAAGTAATAGAATACTATTCTGCCATTAAAAAAAGAATTATTAACACATTTTAGAAAAGTGACCTTGAAAATTTATGCTACATGAATAAAACAGATGCAAAAAGTCATATATGAACTAGCCAAGACAGGTAAATCCACATAGACAAGTAGTGGTTGCAAAGGATGGGCTACTGATGGATGAAGGATGACCACTTAATGAGTATAAAGGGGTAGGGAGAAGATGGTTGATTGGTTTCTTTGTTTTTGACACAAGGTCTTGCTATATGATATAGGCTGCTCCCGAACTCACTAAGTAGCCCAGGCTGGTTCATGAGTAATCCTCCTGCCTCAGGTGCTGGGATTACAGGTGTGCATTACCACAGCTGGCTAACTGCTATATGATACTGTGGAATCGAATCTAGGGCACCGCGCATGCTAGGCAAGTGCTCCAATCACTCAGCTACACCTCCAGCCTCCTGAACAGGTTTTAGAAGTAGAGAGAAATGGCATCAGCTCAACAACTTGAGTTAATAACACTGAACTATCTACTTTCTGTGATTACTTCATCTTACGTGACTAGCCATCTTGGTAAAATTTTTTTAATCAAAAACTTGATTTAAAAAAATTTTTTTCAAGGAACCATCTCTGTGGATTTTGGCACAAGAGAGAGACATGATTGGACACCACTGTCAGGCAAACCTAGCAACAGTGCCAAGGTGGTAGGTCCTTCGTGACGCTTGGATACTCGGGGAAGGGAGACACCATGAACTGAAACTAGAAACAAACAAACAAAAAAAAAAAAAAAAAAAAACAAGGTAAGAAAGAAGGAGCTTGGTTTGGGACATCCTCGGCTGTACGCCTGGGGTACAGTCGAGGGAAATCCTATCAGGAAGCTCTCGGTGCTGGACTAAGATTCAAAAGCAGGATCAAAGACAGCGACAGAGAAGAAGGGGTCATCCTGAGGAGGTGACCGTGCCACGGAGGAAGACAAAATAACAACCGGGAGAAGGCTCAAAATCACAGGGTAACAGGATGAAGGGAAGCCGGGTAATGGTGACAAAGACGGTGTGGGCAGGTCAGGGCGTGGCCAGGTGAGAGGAGAGCCACAGAAAGGGCGCACTTGGCAGCTCAAAGGCTACAAAGGAGGAGGAGCTAAGGAGGAAGAGGAGGCCGGGGAGACTGACATGAGGTCACCGGAGCTGCAGGGCAGCAGGAGAGCTCACAACCAACAGCCCGAGCCCCATCTTTGCCTCTGAGAAGCTGCAGATGCTATTGGAGATAAGCGAGACCATGCATAATGAAGCCCTGCATACAGGTAACTGAGAACCACGGAGCCTAATGCTCAAACAAAAATGGACTTCCAAAGAGGTAAGCTCTACCCTCCCCACCACCCACACCGCAGCCCCCAGCACTTGTTCGGACCACCCATGGTCGCAGGTGCCAAGCTGAGCTCACTCCCTAGTGCACCTACAAAATGTCTCTACCTCTGGCATGCAGACCCCTGCTCACAGAGCCTCCTCAGCGAGTAACATTGACCCAGCTGGGAACTTCACAGTTACGGCATGACATCACCACCACCCAGGGCCTTCTGGCATCGGAGGCCACCCACTGGTCAGTGCTCTAACCATTTCTATTTGTAGCAACAAATCCCCTACAGTGTTACATTAACTTGAAGATGATGACATTTGGAACATAATAGAAAATTGATTCCTTAGAAACAGAATGAATTTTACCTGTCATTATTACCGTAAGTGGGAGTTTAGAAAGGCTAGAATAAATAATATAACCACATTATATTTATTCACCCCTGATCTATCCTTTATAATATTAACTAAAGAGGTAAGCACCATGCAGGAGGAAGAATAATTCCTGGTACGACAAGGAAGGGACTCTGTTGGGGGGGGGGGGGGGGGCGGTGCTTAACGAGAAGCTGTGAAATGTCTTTTAGCAAAGGCAAGTTTGCAATGAGTACTGGGCTGACTTTTTTAAATAAGAGTTATTCAGGTGTGAAATGGGCTCCCCCAGAAATGAGGTGGGAGTCCCCCAGCTCCTCAGCGGCCGTAATAATGGGTTAGTCATGTATGACAGGTTGCATAATGGTTACTCCAGTTTAGGAGGCTTTGGAAAGCCTTCCTGTGATTTATACAATATCAACTGGAAAAGCATCTTATTTTGCCAGGAAAAATGTTTTGAAGAATGAAGCTCACTGTAGCTCCTACAAGGTGAACCCTTAAGCCTAACTTGGAGGACTCATTCGGAAGAAATCCACCAGCCCCAGAACATTCCCTCACACAAAAGACTTAGGAAAACCTGTAGTCCACAAGTACAAACAAGGGGCCTGGGGCAAATGAGAGCTAAGACGTACCGTGCAAAGTCTTGGCCTATCAGCCCCCAAACCTCCAGATCTGACACACACAGTAAATACTGTGGATGAAAGTCCAGGACATCTTCACCAGCAGGTAACCATCCCCTAGCCTAATGGCTCACACTTACCTCCTCTTCCAAATAAACTGCCTTCTGTCAAACCAGGAACACCCATCTTCATCACAGAGTAGCGGCCAATGACTAATGCACATGGGGTGAAAAAGGCACAAGGCAAGGCAGAAAGCAATGCTTGGTACAATTTGTGGTCCACAGATCAAACCTCAGCTGGATACAGCCAAGGCTATGTCCTTCCTTACCTCACAGCCCTCTCCACTTGGAGCAAAGGTTCTCAACGTGTGGCTCCAATTTATCAGCCCCACCTAAGGACATGTTAAATCTGCAAATCTCAAACCACCCCCTCCTCCCCTCAAAGATTCTGAATCACAAACTCTGTGGGTGAGGCCAGCAATTCATGTGGAGCCAAACTCTCCAGGTGATTCTCTTCCTACATGCTACAGTTTGAGAACCACAGCCAGCCTCAGCATGCAGCCTCAGTGAAATCACTTCTACCTGGTCCTCCACTGAGATCCTGCTTCCTGGGAACCCGACCCAACACAGGAAGGTCTGCATTTCAAAAATCTGCATTAACAGCTCCTTCTGAAAATTGTTTCCATCCCATCCTGGCCCAGAAAAGTTGCTACCCCATTTAACTAACGGCTTCCCACTGGTTTGTCCCCAGGCTATCTTGGAAGATACTGGTCTGTCATCCTTGAGTCCCCTCCAATGCTTCCTTTCTCATTTCTGCCTCCTTTCTAGGGACACAGTCACCCCTCATCACTCGCTAAGTTCAGCTGAACTGAACCAGCTTGCCTGTTGAAACTATCCAATGTTTCTGAGACTCCAAGGCAAAATTCAAGCAATTAAGAACTCAAGAAACAATCCCTGCGACAAATTAATATAATGACCTGATAGACATTATAGTTATGCATTGGCTATAATTGCACAAGCATATTATATGCAAGAGAAATTGGTTGCTGATTCACCTGATAGCCATCCTAAGCCCTGAAGCTTGCAGATTAATAACCCCTGTAATTTTATCCCAGTCCATGTAATTGTAGGTGCCATCTTTAGTCACTTACCACCTAATTCTTCAAAGCAGGTTTCCAGGCCTCTGACACTGGGTTCAAATATTCACATTGTCTTCTTAGCCCAGAGAGACTTTTTTTTTTTTTTGGTTTTATTAAAGAATCAAGTGGAATGTGAGATAAAACAAACACAAAATAGAGTTCAGGCTGCAAAGCTGAGCTCTGGAGGGAAAAAAGAGCCATTTCCAACCCAGTACTAGCTGGATGCTCTCAAATTATCCATGCAGAAAATTGCCCAAACTTTTCTACCCAAACTACATTTGTTTCTGATTTTAAACTAAGTTCCGTTCCTAATTTTTCTTCCTTTCTCCAAGCTTCTATCTTTAGGAAATATGGAGCCCAAGTTCTATAATTTGCACTTCATTTGAACACTAATGAAAAGAAATGCTCTTCCCCTTCAAACTATTTCCTCAGTCAATTAAACAAATCCTCTAAGTGGAGTGTGTGAAGTGATTTGTGTCCAAGAACTTAATTAGTACTTAATTCTGGAATTTGTATCTTCTTAAGCCCACATCCTTTTAAGTTTCCACCAAGCTCAAAAAATGGCCCAGGTGTGGTCCCTTCCCAGAAGATCAAGGCAGAAACTGATTTGAAGAAGTCAAGAGGAATAAAAGACCATCTGTGCTTCAGAAAGATTTCCAGGTGGCCTTTGGCCACCAACCAAGGTCCCTTTCAAGTTCACAAAAAGGATAGGAGCAAATAACACTCGCTTACTTTGTAAAATAATGGTTGTTGCATTGTCAAGGGAATAGCATGTCCCTTGTAGGAAAACACACACATAAAGGAGAAAATAAAGGCAGTTATCTAGAAATAGTAATTTTAACAGAGACTTTCCTCTACTGTTTTTAAAATGTTGCCTATACATGAAGGTACTAAGCTGTAGATCATAGCCTGTGTTCATTTCCCTCACTCGGGGTAACATTTCCTTCTACTGCTCAAAACTGCTTAGAAGTGTGTCTTTATTTCCCCACCCTGGTCAGGTGGGCTTTCAGAAATTTTCTGAGCTATTCCACTAACCAAACATCCTCAATCTCCACGGGAATTTGTGCTGCGGGTTAGGGAGGGAACTGCACTCCCTAGAAGGGAGACCATTGAAGAGGAAGAGGATTACGGTAGGGGAGAAAAGGGAAGTAGTATCGAAGAGTGTGAGAATAATCAAAATACACATGTACAACTATTTCCCCAGACTTCTTACATAGTATAACTAATTTGCACCAATAAAATAAAAATGCAAAACGGATATTGTTTTAACATGTTAAAGCACAAGCGTGACATACAGTGCATCTGTGGTATTAAAATTTTATGGAGTGGCAATTAATAATAAAAAAACTCAAAGCCTCCTTAAGAAGAGACAGCAGAAAAAGAAGTTGAGAAGGTCCACAATAGATAACTGTGATATAACAGACTTAACCAATTCCTTTCATAAAATCTCCCAATACACATGTTATCATGCGGTATTAGACTGTTAAACAAAAACCAAAGCTAAACAAAATTTTAGAATGTCTCTTAATGACCATATGCTCTTTCTCAGAGTAACGGAGTAGCTTCCCTAAGACTTGGCTCTCCCACAGGCTGAGTCATGAAAGCAGGGAAGTCGCTACCGATCTCCTCCTTGACAAGCGCCGTAGGTCTGTCCAAGCGCCGTATGTCTGTCACTCACTCCACTGTGAAGGAAGGAAAGCAGGACCGAACAAGTCCTCACATCATCGTCAGCTGGGCGCCGTGAGGTTCGCTTGCACATTTCTCTGAAGAAGTTACGTAACTTGTCCAAAGTCACACAGTTATTCCCAGGCATGGCCTAGATTTGGTCCTCACGTCAGCCACTTTCCACACTCCCACAGGACCTTAATGAGGTCCCTCAGAACTTGCTAGGACTTAGTTTCTCTCCATCTGTATGATGATCGTGGCACTAGTTTTCTAACTGAGCCTTGCAATTTCCGAATTCTTTATAATTAAGTGACCAAGTAAGTGGCTGAATCCATGTGTCAAACATCAGGTTGTCAAAACCACCAGAAAATGGACCTATACCTTTCTACTCTCCTGGTTGTTTGGGGAAATGCACTCTCACCGGCATGACTCCATCCAAAAAGCCAAAGCTTTCCGGAGAGGATAAGCTGACGCTCTGACTTTGACTTCGAAAACACATATCCCATTACGCCCCTTCCCTGAGCTTTTTCATGGGCTCATTCTCAGCACGGGGCCTCTGGGGAACTCTGCGTAGAAGCAGAAGATAAACACCCAGCCTTTAATGAACAGTGTTTTGTGTTTCTCCAGGCCTTTGTCCTGCTTTTTTAGCACTAAAGAGCGGAGATGTATCAGCATCATAAGACCACTGTCTAATTAAAAGAAAGTTTTAAGAACTAAAGCCCTCAGGGGATTCCTCACCAAAATGCTAGCGTCCCCAAGCTGAAAGAATGCACACATTTTAGAAAGTACTATGGGATGAAATCATTTCAAACACATATGGCCCACTCTGTGTTTCTGGCACTATGATGAGTCTTCTTCTGTCCAGACGTACACCCAGATGTTGGGAGCTCAGTAGAGGGCTGCCTGCACTGGCAGAGGTGGCCATCACACTTGTCCAATTGAGATTCATTATGTAGGCAGGCTATGCTCTGATAAATATTTGTCAGATTGTCCCACAGGTTCCAGCATCTCAAGGATGGAGCTGGGATTCCTGCAAGTCTGAGCCTCAACGACCTCCCGAATAAAAAGTGTTGCCTAATTAGGCATCCTTCTTATTTAATGTGAACTTCTTAATTTAAAGGTAAAAGCAGAATAAATCCTCCCTGACTTTGGCCAGGCAACATGAGCCCTTCTCCTGACTAAATCCACAGCTACGGTGTAGGCGAAATGCACAGGCACCAAAAGAAAAACTAGTAACAAAATCTGAAATGGAAAGCACGTCTTAGAATTTGGAAGAACGATAAATATGCAGAGCCCAGACTGCAGACAGGTGTGTGCACAGTTAGGATTCGACAAGCCTTTGCATAAAATGCTAATATGAGCTTTGTGGTCTCATTCAAAACAAGAATGTGAGTTCCCAGGTTTCAAAGGGTTGGAAATCCTTTTTCACTCACAGAACCTCAGAATCTATGTATTATAAACAATTTCTATCCAGAGGCATAATTTATTTTGTTACTAAATCTATATATGTACCAGGGATCTTAAAATCTCCTATGTAAAAATGATTTCCAGCTCTGTAATCAGGTAAAGTTAGTAACTACAATCTTTAGTTGTTCTTATTGTTAATTTTATTGACAATATAATAGTGGCCACAGCATGACTAAAATATTTCTTCTGCTGAATTGACTAGATAGTGCTCTTTTCTTCTGTGCATTTCTTCTTTTTTCCAACAAAAATTCTCTCTCCCCAATTCCTCATGACTCCCACTACATTATGTGTTTTCATAAGCCACCTTAACTAATCAGCGTATGAAATCAAATGCACTTAATAAAACTGTGATGGGCCTGTAATCCCAGTACTCTGGGAGGCTGAGGCAGGAAGATCACAATTTTGAGTCTAACCTGGGCAAGTCAGCAGGACCCTGTCTCAGAATCAAAACATGAAAATTGGATGGGGATACAGCTCAGTGAGAAGGCCCAGGGCTCAATCCCTACTACCACAAAAAAAGATCTCTTTATCCTTTATTTTAAGTGCAAGCCAAATGAATTTTTAAAAAGCACTCTCAGAAAAGAAGAACTCTAATGAGCCTGCTTTTTACTTTGATGTGGTCTGCAGCTGACCTTTTATTAAAGATACGTGGTCCTTAATTGGAGAGAGAAAATATTCTCAAGAGCCTTCTTAATATCCAATAAGGAATCCAAAAGGACAAATTTTCAATCCCAGAACTCCAGAGATACCTGCTAGTGGAGAGCAAAGAAGAGAAAAAAATCTATAGTACCCATCACCCCTTCATCATCATCTCCTGTCCTGTAGCCTTTCACTGCACAATGATACCACCATTATGATCAACCAACATAACGGCCTTCAGGACAGTTTGATTGCTGTCTGTACCTTACTTCCCAAAACCGAGATGCCACAATCCTCTGTTTAAGCATATCAAAACACCATTCCCCGTCTTCTAATCTCCCTTCCGATCACAGCCCTCATTGGGCCTTCAGGCATCTCAGCAGGATTTCCACAGGGCCTCCCAATGGGACTTCTGGTCCTCCCTCCCAACTGTCTCCAGAGTAGCAGCTATCAACCCCAAGTGGCATCACACCAGTCCCTGCTTGGATAGCACAGGCTAGATTCCCACTGCCAAAGAAGGAAGTTTCAAATGACAATGGTGGCTATGCAGGCCAGCATGGTCCAGCCCAGACCAACCTTTAGATTTTACTTCCAATCAATTCATGGCGTCATTCAGTGAGACTGGATGAATAAATATACCTAGGTGATGAAGAAAAAGAGTGCAAGATTGTCACAATCATGACATTTAACACAACAAAATGCTCACCTGGGTTAAGGCTAGGCTTAGTGTTTCCTAAGCACACATGATCTCAATCTTACCAACAATCAGCAAGGTTCTGCTCATTCTGAGTCCATTTCCAGCAGGACACAGTCTGCACAGCTCATCCTTCAAGGAAGTACAAAGTCAAACCCACACAGGTATGACAATGTCACTGCCTCCCACCTGTCAGCACAGGTGGCTTAAGTGACCTGGTGGTACAGGTTAAAAATCCATGACAAATAGCTCTCAGTACTGCTCATAATGCCCACTTCAGCTAAAGCGCCTAATCACGCGAGAATAAGCTCTTTGCTGACACCAGGAGCTCAGTCTTGAAAAGGTCCCAAAGACATGAGGGAGCCTGAATTCTATCCGCAAAGTTGAGGAGGACCATGCCCAAGCCTTGCATGGAATCTACAAACACACCTGCTCCAATTACCTTTCCCAGTTATCCTTGGGTACACACAGAGAAGTGACGGATACAGTAGGATTCTATCTCCCAGTCACTCTTCTGGTGAGTCCACGCTTACCAAGCATCATGCTAATCCCACGTTGGCGTCTGGGGAAGAGGCACCACTGAAAGTGAGAAATGTACAAAGCAACAGAACTCAGGATCTCTGCCCAAACTGCTCTTTTCTTACGTCACCTCTTCCCACCTAGGGCCTAAACATCTGTTCCATCCTTCTATCTCAGCTGAAGCACCCTCTTTCCAGGGACACGCCCCCTATGTAGCTATTTCCAGCATGATGTTCTTCAGGTACTCAATGCTATTGTAATTTTACACCCTTTTTTTCATTCCTTAATTCTCCTTCCCACTTGGCTCTAAGCCCCCTAATAGCAGAGACTGCATCTACTGCTCAGCACAGTACCTGCCATGTAGTAAGTGACCAATAAATCTTTATTGAACAAAAAAAAATGAGCAAGCAATAATTTTAATCTTCCTGGCAGTTAGATTTGTCATTATGAATCAAGTTCAATAACTGGTGTTTGCAACAGCGTCTCACAAATGTAGTTAAGGATCTGGTCTCCCCAACACAGACCCCTTTGGGACTCCCCAGTAAATGAGCCTGAGGGCTTGTGAATATAAAGAAACAGACCTAGACCTTGTAGATCCACCAAGGTCTGTCTTGGACATCAGGCAGCCTTTGTCTCAAGCACCCAGGAAACCGCACCCTGCAGTGGTTTCTCCATTTCCTGCAGACAATTCTAAACATACAAACCCAGGAAGACGGTTCCTATTTCAGGCACACTCTAAAATCAAGTCACAAACGCAAGGTGGCAGGGAGGGCTGGCAAACAACAAATGCCATGTGGAAAGGGACAAAAATCTAACTCAAACAAACCTTTCCTACTTGGGAATGATAAACACAACATACCACAGCAGCTTAAAACACAAGCAGCCTTCCCCTTTAAAAAAAATATATAACCATCATTCTGATGTTAGGTCCACAGCCAGTTGCAGTATTAATCACACGCTCTGGCAAGAGAATCCATTTCCCAATAAAGTTTGAGTGGCAGAGGAAAGGCAGAGCCAACAATGCTGAGATCAACTCAGCTCCCAAGCGATCGAAGGGAAGCTGCTCCTCTCCCTGGCTGCTCCGGCACCATCCTGCTGCTAGCACCAGACACACATAAATACACATGGCACGTTGCTTCCCCCACATGGTATTTCTATCAGTGCAGAGCGCTCTACAGCTCTGTTCTGGGCCCATTTTTCACTTTGTGCTATTTTTAAACAATCTGAACACAGATCACCCTTAGAAATTAAAAGTCACTTCTTAAGCATAACTGCCATCTGTGGCCTTGTATAGTTTCTCTCTCTCTGTCTCTCTCTCTCCTCCCCCACACTTCTTTGCTAGTAATCTAGAACCAACCATGCTGCCAGATTTCCATTCATCTGCCTCATCTGCCAATTCTCAGGAATATCACACCCATGTTGGGAGTAGTAGGGAAAAACTCTACTTTCCTTGTTTTTTTTTTTTCTTTAAGTAACTATTTGTGAATATTTTCCTCTGATACAATTTTTGAGATCTATTTGACCAATATCATTAGGGAATTCTGTGACATCATGATATCTAAATAAATGTACAGATGAATTTGAAATGAATGATACCCTTACAACACTAAGTCTCCTTTCTTATCCATAAACATGGTATAGCTCTCCACTTCCTTATGCCTTCTTTCATGTCCTGTAGAGTTTCTCTGGGTAAACTATAGGCAGGTCATTTTTGGTTAATTCAAATCCCCAGGAATTTACAGTTGCTGATGTTATAATACCATCTTTTATTACATTTTCTTACTATTGTGATGCAGAGTAAATACACTATTTGTCTGATTAATTTGATGAACTCACTGCTGCAAAGAGTTGGTCTGTTTATTACTGTATTACTCAGAACCTCCTTTAATAAGTAGTATTAGCAATAATCAATACTGTTACTTTTTCCTAACCTTAAAAAAGGACACTTATTTTAAAAAAATTGCCAGCTAAATGTTATTTATAGTGGGCTTTTGCAGAAAAGGATTTATTAGAGCTAAGAACATTCCCTTTCATAGTGGATTGTATTACTGTTCTGAACTATGTGTTTCCCTCTTTTTCAGGATAATCTGCACAGGGCCTCTTACTTGGAAAAAAAAAACAGACCCACACAGTGACATCAAACTTGGTCATGTGATTTTGTTTGGCAAATGAACTACAGAAAGGGGTGACAGGCCACATCTAATCTAGAGCCATCACATGGTCCTTTCACTGATCTTTGGCTCTGCTACTACATCACCACATCCTGGGCTGGGGCTGTTTCCTGAACTTGGGCCCCAGAATACTGAATACAAGGAGAAGAGACACCATAACTTAGAACTAATATAGAACACAAATAGGAAATCGACTTTGTTGTCTGAAGTCACTGAAATTTAGAGGTTGTTTGTAACTGCAGCAAAACCCTAATGAAAGGTGATTAATGTATAATGGAGTTCTATTTTTCTCTAGATTTTTTTCAGAAATAGTGCCTTTTCTATGTCCTTTGAGATCACCATATGGTTACTGCCCTTTAATGTATTGATATAAGGAGCTCTACTGGTAGATTTACTAATTCATCAAAATAATATTACTGCTCTTCCTTCTACAGTGTGGCAATGTCACTAAAAAATGTGTGTTAACCTGGAACTAACGCCCTGACCTTCTTGCATGTAGGCATAGATGTCATAGATCTGTAGCCAGTTCTCACTAATAAGCCATGTGCAGAAGTGATATTTGTCACCTATAGGTCCTGAATTCTATTTCTCCATTTTATTAACATACATACATATACACATATATATCACATATACATACATATATATGTGATACATGATGTTTACATTGAACTTAATTCACACATATATATATCATGTCAAAATTGCAATCCCTTCCTCTCCTCCTTTTGACCCTCCCACAACTTCCTCCTGCCCCCAACTTCCACTATCAGCCCTTTTATTTTTTAACATATCACCTTCCTTTCCTTTTCCCTCTTTACAAAGTCCATCTTCTTACTTTCTTCTGTGTCTCTTATTTTTTAGGGTATTATTTTCTCATATTAAACAAACCATACAATATTTAACTTTCTGCGTCTGATTCATTTTGCTGGGCCTAAGGGTCAAGATTTTCCTAAAAATGACTCAAATGTATCATTCTTAATGGCAGAGTAGTACTCCATTCTGTATACATACCACATCTTCCTTATCCAGTCATCTATACTAGGGCATACTGGCTTCTTCCAAGATTTGGCTAAGTATCAACCATGCTTCTGTACAAAAAGACATTCAGGTTTTCATTACATCAGTCAGATTTCTTAGGCTAAACTTATATCAAAGAAGGAATAAATGAATTGCTACATTAAACGAACTTAAGTCTACATCACAAAACTATATTACACATAAGACAATAGATATACAATGTCATAGTTATTTCAGAATTTTTTATGAGTTCTTTCCCAAAGAGAGCAAGAAGAGATGAGTAAGATTATTATTCCAAATTTAGTTACAGAGCGTGAAATTGAAACATAAAATTCAAGAGTCACAAGTTGAACTAATAGCTGAGTTCTTAGTCAGTGGAGTAAGGCTATGTGATCTTTTATCTTCATCAATGACAGCTTCAGAAAAAAAGACCCCAAGAACCATGCATTTACCAAATGCCAATGTTTTTAAAATTAGTAATATCCCAAATCAAAACCACTGCCTTCTGGTGTTCCATTCCCCAACACAATATCTGTACATATAGTACACATCATAAAAGCTTCACAAACTAAGATTTTATACCAATTCCCCATGTTGAATATAATTATGTTTTACAAACTAATATACTAATAAAAATAATAATTATTAGGAGAATTTTCACAGATTTTATGAGAAAGCTGGGATGACTTTTAGTGGGTTATCAATCATATGATTGATATCCACTTTTTTGGTTACACTTTTTCTTTAGGTGTGCCCTTTCCTCCATGTTCTTTGGTGCTGCTCATCTGACTCTCTCTCTCTCAAAGATTCCTTCAAGTATTTTATGCAATGCTGGGCTAGTAGTCGCAAATTTCTTCAGAGATTCTTGGTTATGAAAAATTTTTACTTCTCCTTCAATTTTCAGGAATAATTTTGCTGGATACAACAACCTGGTTGACACTCTCTGTCTTTTAAAGCTTGAAAGATTTTGCTCCATGCTCTTTTGGCATTTAAAGTTTGCATTGAGACATCTGCAGTAATTCACATGGGTTTGGCATGGCAGAAGAATGCCTTGTTTTTCTCTTGCTGCTTTCAATATTCTCTATGTTATATTTCTGAGGTTTTGATTATGATATGTTGTGGGAGTCTCGTTGCTGACTGGGGTTATTTGGTGTTCTATAAGCTCTTTGTACCTACAAATTAATTTCTTTTTTATATTTGGGGAAATTTCTTGCATGATTTCAGTAAATAAATTCTTTGTATCTTTGGTGCAGTCTTCTGCTCTTTCTCTCACACCCGTAATTCTGAGATTGGTTCTCTTTCAATAATCCATCACCTGTTGTATCCAGCTATTTTGCTCACTTTTAATTTTGAAGTTGTGCCTGATTATAGCAATTGTTTCCTCAGCCTTGTTTTCAAGGTCTGAAATTCTGTCCTCATAATGCTCAAGTCGACTTCCCCTGCTTTCAAGTATATTTTTCAGACCCCGAATTTCAATTAGATTTCTTTTCAAAATTTCCACTTCTCTGTCAAAATGTTCCTTCATATCTTGCACTTCCTTATTTATCTCAGCCAACTTTTTATTTGGGGCTTCTCTATGCTCAGTAAGCTTTCTATCCATTAGGATCACTATGTGTTTACAAAGTTCCTTTTTAACATCACCAATCGTTGCTTATATTTCTTTGAGAATATCCTTTTTAACTGGTTGTTCAACTCACTTATTTGCTTTCTGACCTCCTTCCCTGTGAGTTCCACTATTTCAGGGCCCATGACATTAGTTTCTGGGGTCTCAGGCCTTTCTGTGGGTGTCCTGTTGCCCTGTCTTCTTCCTACATTTCTTTTATGTAAGGATTTCACCTTAAAGACCTTGTCAAGAGATTTCTTTGAGAGTGTATGACGGTGTGGCAGGGGAGCCAAAATTCCTCTGAGTTCTCTGTTGGGAATCAGCAGCGAGGGAGGACCTGAGAATTCAATGACCTCTGAGGTGCCTTAATCACACCCGGCCCCCTCAGCAAAGCTCTCCTGCCTGTCCTGGCTTCCCTCGCCTAAGGGTGGGGCTCTCCGCTCTTGGAGGTGATCCCACTACCATTCAAGCCATCTGGAGGTTGGTGGCCTTTCTCTCCTCTCCACAACTGTCTCTTATGCCAGTTTCTTCTTAGGCACTGTTTAAGAATGACCCCCCAAACTCATGATGTGCTCTTTTGAGCCTTCTTTTACTCCTAACAGTTCAGTCTCAGGCTCTTTTTTTTTTAATGGCTCCTGTTTACGTCACTGCCTGTTATGGCTGCTAAACGCTGCTTCCGGTCTAGGTTCCAGGGTGCCTCTTCTAGGGGAAGCTCGCACTGCTTTTGCAATATGTACTGCTCATAGACTCGTTTTTGAGGCTGGGGCCATCAGCCGCTGTCAATTCTCACTTCTCCTAGATCCATGCTTACTTCGGTCTGAGGTTCTGGGATCCAGGCTGCTTTTCTTCCATGAACACATGCTGGTGGCTCAGGCTGCTCTCCGTCAGCCTGGGACAGCTTCCTGGGGCGCTGTTTTCCCCCACTTCTGATGTGTCTTCAGGATTTCTGACCTGCCTATGGCCTCCTTTCAATTGTTAGCCACTCCTTCCACTCCTAGCTAAGTTGAACAGACAGTCATTAATTATAATCTTAACTTTTTAAGTGAGACCACAATGAGACATTTTGTAGCTCTGTTACTCAGCCGCCACCTTGATAGGAATTCTCCAGAATTCTTTAAAACCTGTTACAGACTCACACACCCTCTTTCTTTTACAGCTGGCTCAAAGTACCGACGGCTGTGACTTGATTGAGTGGCCAAAATATAAAAGACCGAGGGAGCCTCGGCTGTCGAACCATCACATGGAGAACCTGTGTACCACAGAACCACTTCCTGAGCAAGGAAGCCAACAATGTCGTCTAAGAGAGCTTATTGTATACAAGAACTAGCATTTCCTTAATACTCCCTTGTTATTCTGCAGAGATATTGTGTTTACAATAATAAGTAACTCTTTACTATCATTTCTGTCTTAGTTACTTATTTGTTGCTGGAACAGAATATCTGACATCCACAACTTAAAGAGAGAAAAGATTTATTTTAGCTCACTACTTCAGAAGGTCTCAGCACATTTACAGGCAGCTGGCAGTGGTGGAAATACATGGTGGGGCCAGAGCCAAATAAGAAAGAGATCCTCACAGTGTGGTAGAACAGAGCCAAGACCCCAAGAGGAAAGACGAGAAGGGCAGAACCAGCCCACATCCCACCAGGTCAAGCCCCAAACACCCACCCCTTCCAGCCAGGTCCCACTTCCCAATACACAGCATCCACAGGTACGTGATGCTTTTGGGGGACACTCCAAATTCAAACCACAACTTATTAACATTGCATTTAACTCTTTAGAGAAAATGTCTTGTCATTTTTTTCCTCTGGTACCATGCTAATAGCTTGGTATTTATGACATAAATGTGAATGTGGCATTAAGCTTCAGAAAACAAAAACAGCAGATTTCTTCTTTTCGTAAGTCTCTGGAAGAACTTGTATAAGATAAGCACTCTCTGTTCACACAAAATTGTGAGGGCCGTATGACTCTGGAGATGGGAAATTTTGCTACTGTTTCAAGTTCTTTAGTAGCATCACTACTGAGTCACAATCAGTTCAAGTTTTTCATTTATTAGTTGACCAACTTGAAGTGGCATTTTTCTATAAATCTATTCTTCTTACATTTTTCATATTTGTTTATGTAAAGTTGCAGATTCATTTCTCTTATAACATCTGAATTGTTTCTATAGCTGTAATTATTCTATGCATTCTCTCTCATATTGTCACTTGATTTGCCTACCTAAAGACTTAGCCATCTTTCTTATCTTTACAAGGAACTAATATTTGTTTATTCTAACTATTATTACTTATCTCATCCTTCATTTATAAATTTTTACCCTTCTTTATTATTTCAATCTTTCTCATATCATTGAGTCAAACTTGTCTGGGTAAACTCAGTTCTTAAAATTCTGACGCTGAGTTTCTGGACCAGCATATGATCCCTATTGGTAAAAATTCTGTGAGCTCAAAAATAACATGCATTTCATGGTTTATGTGCAAATTACTATTAACCATGTTACTCACTCCTCTCATTTTTGTCTGCTTGATCTGTTTCCAAGAAAATTACATTGAAGTCTATCTACTATGTTAGATTCACCTATTTATTACTATAATTCTTCCAATTATGTCTTTATGTAGTTTGAGTCTGTGTTATCGGTTAGATCTTCTCGTGATTATTGTATCTTCTTGGAATATTATTATATTGTGGCATTTGCAGAACAAATCATCACTTTTGTCTTTTTTGATACTTCCCTTAAATCTTCCTTCATCCGATATTGAAATTGTTGTCATGGTGTTATTGTAGTTATTTTCTTCAAATGCCACTTTTACCCTTTATTTTCAAACTTGCTCTGTGCTTCTGTTTATCTGACTCTCTTAAAACCAACCAAAAGATTGCTGGGTCTTTTCTATAACCTAATCTAAAAGGACTGGTGTCTTAATCAGTGAGATTAACCCATTTATCCTGTAATCACTGATATTGTCGTTTTGATTTCTTCATTCTACTTTGTGTTTCCTATTTGTCGTGATATTTTTCATTTTACTTCCTTCTCGCTGAATAAATTAAAGGTGGGAAATGTGTTTCTTCCTGCTAAATTTGAAAATTATACATTCTATTTTTATCATTTTCATGGCTGCCCCTAATTTAAGGAAGGCCCGTATTGCCGCTTGTTTTGACCTCTTACTAACTTAAGATTACTGATGCCTATATTCTCTTCATGGCAGCACACGATCACTGAATCACCTTCACCAGCTTCCTCTCTTTCATACAGACTCGTGTACACATACTTCCTTTCCTACATTAGCAGTGTCGGGTCTGGAAACTGAGTTCCAGACCGCTTCCTGATTTCTGACATCGTCGGAACACCAAATGGAAGAAGTTGCTAGCGGACCCTTCTTTATTTATCATGTGGACTAGATCCAGAATTCTCCTTCTAATATATTTTATTATGGTTCCTATCCATTTGGGGTTAAGAATATTGCTTCTATGACAGTTCTAACATCTTATGAATTATATATGTTAATGCATAGGTATTAATGTATTTCCATATCATAAGATTCACTTATTTTACACGTACAAGCCAATGATTATTTTAAGGTTTTATGGTCACCATACCACCACCACAATATAGCTTTAGAACACTCTATCGCCCTCAACAGGCATCATCATCCTTGTGCCAACTAGCAGTCGACCTCTCTGCCCACATCCAGCCTCAGACAGTCATTAAGTTTCTGTCTCTACCTGGAAATTTCATGCACATAAAATCATACAGTGTGGTCTTTACCAACTTTTTTCATCTAGCCTGCTTCTGAGGCTCATTGTGCTGGTCCATGGAGCAGCAGATCATTCATTCCATGTCGTTTCATGTCTGAAGAGCCTTGGATTTCATGGATGTGCCCCTTTTGCTTATCCTTTCTCCAGCTAGTGAACTTTCGGAATTGTTTTCACTTTCACGTACCAGTCTCTTTTTGGACACATTTGTCTTTGATAGAGACCTAAGAATGGCACTGCTGAGTAATACGGAACATTAAATTTTCTACACCACTGCCAACACATTCCTCCGAAGTGCTTGTACCATTATATACCATGCGTAAGAGTTTCTGTTTCTCTTTCTCCATAATCTTCCCAACACTTGCTATTCACTGTCTCGTTTTGTTGCTGTGGGTGTAGTACTTTTATAATACAGAATACTCAGACATATAGATAAGTATATGACATTTATGCACATGCTCTATCACCTTTTATTTTTTTTTTTTTGAGACAGTGTCACACTTTCTAGTCCATGCTAGTCCTGAACTCACTACAGAGCTCAGGCTGACCTTGAACTCACGCAATGCTTCCATCTAAGCCACAGAGTGCTGGAGTTATAGACGTGTGCCACCATGCCCCGCTTATGTGGTGCTGGGGAATCAAATCCAAGGCCTTGAGCCTGAAGCGCTTTAACCACTGAGTTATTCTTCATCTTAAAGAATTAAAAGCACAAAAATATTAGAAGGAAATGCACTAAAATGTCTCTGAATGGTAAGATTATGAATGTTTCCCCTTTCTTTTCTACTAAGCAAATGATATTTATTATAATAGAAAAATAATTTTAATAAATTATTAAGATATTATGAGGGGTTCTGCAGCTATTACATACCATATTTTATCTACCTTAGTGTTCCTTGATACCAACAGCTAGATACCAAAGTTTCCCTTCAAAAATCTGTAGACTGACATGCAGGTAACTGTTCATTTAATTAGGCTCCCGGGAAGAGCTGCTGATCTCTGGGACCCTTTCCCAAAGCAGGCAGGAGGCCTGGGTGGGAGCTGCTGCTCCAATCTCTCCCGCAAGGCTTTCTGGGCCAGCATCCAGGCTACTGAGGGATGCCCTACCCCTCACAGGCCTGTGATTGCCCAGGCTCTCTCTCTCCCACAGTTGGCTCTCACACCAAACTACACGGTGTGTGGCATCAAAGCCACTTTGTTCGGCTCCTGATAGCAAAAGCTGCCTCCTCGCAGCACACAGCCGTGACCACGATTCAGCATACTGTAAGCACGCAAACCCAAATATCAATAAGTACCAACAATGAACAAAGCATCCTGCTATGTCTCCTTTAGTTACTGCATGAGAATGAACAATGTTCTTGAAGCACAGGGAACTGTGGATCATAAGGGATCCACAAAAGAGGCTGTAGGAATTTGGGGAAGAAATTTCTTTTTCTAGATAAGCAATGGAAGACTTTCCAGGAAAAATCCACTGGCAAGTTCTGAAGATCAGATCAGTTAGGAATCAGAGGTTCATAAATTTGACCATGGCCTAAGACAAGGATCTGAGGGGACAGGCCCAAGAGAAGAGCTTGCTTTCCCTGAATCCAGGGTCCTCCTCCGCTCTTCATTCCTGGTGATCACCAAATGTCTCATCTCCCTCTAGATAATCCCATCATAGCCAGTGACTCCACTTTAAAGAGTGCTTCAGGCAACCAGGAGTCCAAATACAATAACCCGGGTGATCAAAGTCAACTCCTCCAAAATGAGAAAGAACTAACCATTCTCACCCCAGATGTGTGTTTTCTGCACCACGACATGACACTCTGAGCCTCCCATCCTATAATTTCAAGGTATTATCGTATCTTGCAAAAGACTCATTTACCTGCATATCATATGCCATCATTTTATACTAGAGACCATATTCGGTTGAATTGTTTCAGAAATGGCTTTAACATCAAGAGCTGGAGCAAAACCTTTAACTGGAAGGGCCTGATGAATAATTTGCACTCAGTAATGGGGAGTCATCCGTGACACCAAGCGTGAATTACTAATTTTCAAAAGACCAAAAAATTAATAAAGTACGTTCAACCTTAAAACCATTCTGAACATAATCTTCCTTTGAGGATTCAGAAACACCTGGAAATACTTAAGTTTGTGAATAAGGGCCACAACTCTGGCTTGTCACATCTATGTGAAGGTATTCAATAAAACTCGGCAGGCTCAAGTCTCACTAATCCTACTGTTCTAATCACTAGCAAATGTAGGTAAATGGCACCAGGATCAGGTATAGGAGAGGTGCCTATGAGGGAATGTCACTGGTTTTAATTTATTTTGGATTTAATGGTTACAGCCAAATTTACCCTTTACAAGTGTACAGTCTAGGATCTTGACAAATGTATGTAATCATATAAGGACCACCACACTAAAGATATAGCATATTTTCTTCAACCTCCCCAAATTTTCTCATGATTCTTTGTAATGTCCCATTTCCTTCCCCTTAACCCTTGGCAACATGCATGTAATCGTGTCCCTATGGCTTTACCTTCTCCAGAGTGTCCTACAAATGGAATCACATATGATGTTTTTTTGTCTCACATCTTTCACATAGCTCAATTCTAAAGCTATACATGTTGTCGTGTTGGTTTTATTTTTTAGCTCAATTAGAACTGAGATACCCCACCAAGTTCCAATGGCCTCAACATGCGAATTTCCCTCACAGGCTCCTCTGAGCCTTTCGGTGTACATTAACAGTATGACAAATTTTCATCTTGAGAGAGGCGCACATTTAAAGAACAAAGCTCCAACCTGAGAGCTTCTGCTTACGGACTTGAGCCCCACCCAGCCTGTGGAACTTCAGGGTGCCGCACGACACAGGGCACTCAGCTGGGATACGAAACCTGTCCATTAAACTCACCTAAGCTGCAATGTGAGCAATGGCCAACTCAGAAAATACCATTCCCCCTGAAACTCCCTAGAGTGTGCTGGATACATGGAGTGCTTTCTGATGGGCAATGAAGAGCCTACAGAAACTCTCAAACAGCAGCACAGAGTCTACGATCAAGAAAACAGACAAGAGAGTGAGGGAACTGGATTAGTTAGTTTTACATTGCTGGAACACAATACCCAAAATCCGCAACTTACAGGAAAAAAAGATTCATTCAAGTTAACAGTTTCAATCCATTCACGGGCAACAGGAAGGTTCTGGTACAGAACAGCTGCTCGAGGCACCACAAGAGGAAGAGAGAATCAGAAGCCTCCAGAGACAACTGGGGTAGGAGTTTTTATCTAAGTCACATGCCTGTAATCTAATCTACACCACACCTGTACTCCAGCGCATACATGTTAATATACCCCTCCTGACCAGGCCTCACCTCTTAACAGCACATGGAATCCATAGGTACTCTAAATGTCCAAATGCAGGAGGCTTTGAGAGGACATCTCAGACCCCAACCACAGAGAGACCCTGCTCAGACTCCTGCTCAGATTCCTCGGTGTCCCTTTCCCAGGTTATCAAAAAGAGAGGCCACGTCCACCGCAGAGGTAGCCAGGAGCTGACTCTCACGACCTCCCACAAGGCCCTGCATCCTGGAGTCCTCACTCTCAGCATCATCACATTTAGTCCTGAACCTGTGGATTTCACAAATACAAATACCCAGATCCTTTCATGGCTACACCAAGTCTAACTCTAGGATAGAGTCACCCTGTAAAACATTCAGTCAGAAAGGACAGGCTATGGGGTCAGGACAACACTGAGGTCAAGTTCCTCCGTCTGGCTGTCTACCTCTCATCACACCACCCCCACGAGGGTCACACAAACCAAGTGTCACAGAGCATGTGCTCGTTCTGTACAGCTTGCTCCTCAGACACGCCGTACTGGGCCCCCTGCCTCTGGTCAGAACTCCTAGGTTGGGACCGGTAGGGTTGGAAAGACTTTGGAAATCTCTATCCTTTCAAAAATTTTACCTCTGAATAACAAATTAAGTCTGGAACCCCCATTACGGAAGTCCCTTTCTTCGCCAGACTTCTGCTTTCCATAGTCTTAGTGACATCCACCAGAAAACAATGTAGAAAACTTCAGAACAATTCATAAATCCTAAAAATTCTCATTACAGCATACTGTTACAATTGTTTACTTTATTGTTGATTGCTGTTAATCTTATTTTGCCTAGTTGATATACTGAACTTTAAGTCCTTAAGTGCACATAGAGTTTAGGACAACTGAGGTTTCAGGCAGGTACTGGGGTCTTGGAACAGATCCCCTGTGGATAAGAGAGGATTTTTGCAGCTATTCAAGAACACCTCACTCTAGGCCACCCAGATTCATGAAAAGGCCCACTTTGTGGCACATGTGCTAGGATCCAGGGAGAGGAAGAGAACAATGGCTTGAGAAAGCGACAAACCCTCTAAATCTGCTTTTTCTCATCCACACAATAGAGTTAATAAGCCGTCCTTGCTGTGAGGATTAAGTAATGGATAATAATAAAATAATAGTGCTATTTTAAACTGAAAGCATATTCAAGGGTCAAATACCACAAAATGTGCATTATTTTATTGATTTAAACCTACGCATGCAATCCTATGATGTAAGAACATTATTTTACCAGACTAATAATAAGGAACTGAGGCTCTGAGATACTAAAGAAACTGCCTCAAATCTACCAGCTAATGAATGCTACAGTGAGGCTGTGCGCTATTCTCTTTATCACCATATTTAACCTTATCCCACATCGGACAATCAGGCCCAAAGAAATAATAATCAAGATTTTTAAAGTTTCATGCATAAAGAAAGGAGGGAAGAAAATCAGTGGAAAAACTCAAAGTTCCAACAATCAGGCATTGCTAACATAAATCTGCAAGGTTTTAATTATGATTAGTAGGAGAGCTTTATAAAGACGTGTGGTCACCTCCTCCTCCCTCCCCCAATTCCATTACATTGCAAAGGAACAATGTTATAAAAGATTCCTCCCCCAGCTTATAAAACAACAGGTCAGGAAGCCGCGTTGGCTTCAGGACCAGGAAACATGGACAGGAGACACGGGATGGGGATAAGAAGGAAGCTGTCCCATCATGGAGGAGGGAGGAAGGGCAGGAAGGACAGGAAGGCAAAGACTCTGCTGGAAGCTGTTCCCCCCAGCGGTTCCCCATGACCACTCACCTCTCCCCGCAAGAGCAGCGAATGAATCTTCCCAGGCTGAAACCAGACATACAATTTCTAAAGACATAACAATCTCCCAAGAAGGTGCCTAAGCTTAAAAGTAGAAATGATTATGCGAGGCCACGTTCCTTTGATTCAGCACCAGGACACTGGACTCACACAACTTGCGGGCTTTTGTTCCACAAGCACCCAGATGAAACATCCCCACCAATTCACCTGCCCATGGACAGACCGAACCAACCCATCTATCATCGCTCCAGTCCCTCCTACTTAAAATTAATCACCAAACAAAATCATCTAATACCTGGGGGAGAAAAACAGCACCAGAGGAAGATGTGAGCTGAGCCCAGAAACCTGGCTCCAGGGAAAAGAGAGAGTCGAGAAACAGACAAGGACTTTCCAAGAATCCTTAACACTATCTTCTCAGACACACAAACACACACACACACACACACACACACACACACACACACAGCTTTTAGATATATAGAACAGGCAGCTGATTTTTTTAAAAATCAAAGAATCAAAAGAAATGAAGTTAGGGACGGTAAGAACATGTCTGCTGAAATAAACACCAAAGGGGAAAAAAATCAATAGAAGAGCTGGAACAGTAAAGTAAGTAAATCTCTCAAAATAGAGAGCAAAAAGAGAAATATTTTAAAAATGAAAGAGAAAGTAAGAAACAAATGGAAGGCCAGTCCCCACAATAAATATCCATCTACAGGTACTTTTTAGAGAGAAAAGAGAGACAATGGAGAGAAGAAACTAAATGTCAAATATTAAAAATCAGTTTCAGAGAATTAAAGAAAGAAAATCAGTGAGGCCCATTGTATATCAAACAGGATAAGTTTTTAAAAACATAAACAAAACATCCTAAAATCTTCCAAGAGTTTGTGTGTGTTGGAAGAGACAGTGCGGGGATGAAACAAAACAGCTCATTCATAAAGGAACGCGAATTTTAAGTGCTCATAATATACTGAATATTAGAACATAACCAAACATAATTTGGGATGTCAAAGTGAAAATTATTTTGACTCTCGATTTAGAGTTTCACACACACACACACACACACACACACACACACACACACACACACACAGCGTAAGAATGAAAAGTATTTTCTAACCTTTGAGAGCAAATAGGTTTTCCACACACTTGTTCTTGTAAGACAAAATTAATTAGGAATATACCAAAAACAAATAAGAAATGCAAGGGAAATAAAGAAGACAGATGATTCTAGAAAAAGAATTCCAGGAAAGTAATACAAGAATTCCCAAGAAGAAGGCAGCACAGTGGGACGAAAAGGACAGTAAAACACACCAGCACTTCACAAAAATTGTGACTGAACACCTGTGAGACGCCAGGGATGGGGAGAGGAACCCATCTGCTTCCTCCACCAACAGGGAAATAAAGACAACCAGATGGATAAGCTGCACAGGAAAGGCAGATCCCAACACCCTCAAAGCCTGAGGCCCTGATGGAGAAGGGAGCAAATGCACCTGAGCCTGCAGGCAGCACTTTTGAGGAGCACGGTCCTAACAGTAGAGGTACCCAGGTTCGTCCTGCCCCCATTTTCCCAAAAAAGCTAAGGCAAGGACATGAGGTACGGTAATTCCTTTGGGAAGTGATCTGAACCAGCACTACAGAGGATAGAAAGGAGTAGAATACGGAACATGAAGGAACACAAGTCCATCCAAGGGTCACTGCACACCCAGCCATTAGTGGGGATAAGCAAGATTCCTCCAGTTTTGAGAACTATCTATTGTGCGGAAGGAGGCAAGGTGGGAGGAGAGAGATGGGGAGATTCACCCATTGGCCTCCATCCTCCCCTAACCAAGGCTACCCCAGAGACCTGGCACTTCCGGATGGGTATGTCCACCAGTGGATGACCAGAAGGTCTCCTATAGACTCACAGTTATAAGATCTCAGGACAGAAAACAAAAAAAACACATAGTATGCTATTTAGAAGTGTATTTTTCATATACGTGTAATATTTTGTAATACTCAGTAGATAAAGGAGAGACAACTAGTACATAGACTGGTCATCAAGATTTTTGGCTCTTAGCTTCCCCAGCTTACTATGAAATCACTCTTTGGCCCCATTCTGTCTGAGTGGGACTGTGTGACACGTTTGAGCCAATGAATCAATGTAAAGTGACCTTACTTTCATGTTAATATATATAAATAGTGATGCAAGACACTTCAGAGTTTTCTTTCCCTCTACTCTAAGGAACCACAATATGACAAGAAATATTTATCCCATTCCTACGAGCTGTTGTCAAGGTCACTGGAAAGTCAAAGCACCAGTCCGCCACCACAGACAAGAGACTGTTGACAGGTAAACCTTAGCTATTCAAGACCGCTGAGATCTTGGGATTATTTGTTACTGCTGACTAACTTAGTCCATCCTAACTGACACAGTGAGAAATACTTTATATTGTTGTGAGTAGAAGCCAGCTTAAAGTTTTTCAAAGCACACACATAGACACAGGATGATCTCACTGGACATACAAAACAAACCTATATCTAGAGGAAAGAAGGGATCACAAAACAAAAAAATCAAGTACTAATTCTGCTTGCAGTTGGTTGATGGAATTTTAAGAAAGGTTCATTCTTCCATTTTCTTTTCTTAAATTTTACATAATGACTACATATTACTTACTCAAAATAACCATTAAAAACTCAAGTGAGGAAACAGCTGTATCAAAAAGGAGAAATGGGTGGGTGTCACAGTTTTGCTTTGTACTTCTGAAGTCTAAACTGCTAGGCCCGTTCCACATCATAAAATATCGAAATCCATTTTCAGATGTAAGGACAGTTGGATCCTAAACACTCAAACGTTTATTTTCACTTCATAATTTGGATATTTTGAAAGGTTTCTAAACAGTCAACAGAATTTTCAGGTTCCTTATGCAGAATCTGTCCCCCATTTCCACATCTTTCAACAACTTGTTCAGTTTTTGTGAAAAGGATTCTTTTACCCAAATGACAAAAGAACTTAGCCCAAATGCTAGAACTGAGTGGCATTCATGTACAGGTGCATAATCACACCCCTAGGCACGCACGCACACATGTGCGCACACATGAGGGACTGTATATTAAGGCAATACTGGAACCACTCTTCTAATTCCGCTCACATCTCTCTGTTCCAAATGGCAGCCAGAGTGATCCTCAGGAAGCTGCATCAGTTTGTGACGTTTCCCCACTGCAACCCTCTGAAACCTTCCCACCGTACTTACAGAATAAAAGCAAAGCTCCTACTGTGACCTGTGAGGTCCAGGAGATCTGGTCTCTGACCATCTCTTCCTCAACTCAAAGCATATCAACCATGATAGTCTTCCTCAGAGGGCTTTACCCCAAGATATCCCTCTCCCCAGGCCCTCATGCCCACTGTTACCTCTTCCTAGAATGCTATTCCAAGGTCTCTTCCTTCCTGTCCTTCAGGACACAGACTAAATGGTGGTTCCTCCACGAAGTCCCTCGTGAGCAGCACCATCCAAATCATGCCCCTTCCAGATCATTCTTCCCCACTGCCCTGTTCTTTTCCTGTAGAGACCTCACCACAGGATTGTTTGTATATATTCATCACCTTGTGTGTCTATGGTTTGGTTGTTCATAAAGCTCACATAAGACTTGGTTCCATCTCCAGCATGGAGAGCAATGTCTAGCACTTAACTGTTTTATAAATGGTCTTCCGATGAAGGATTATAGACAGACAAGCACACTTTGCTGTGGCAAGAGCTAACACGAGCGTGTGCCAAGGACGGAGAAGAGGAAAGAGAGCTACCAGAGATGCAGAGTGGGAGAGAACGTGCGAGACGACCAGAAATTTGAGGGAAGGAGTGACAGCTAAGGGAAACAAGAGGGTTGTTCCAAGGCCCAGCTGGCTTTGAATGCTGTGAAGCCCAGACCTCTCACGCCTTTTGCATCTTGAAGACAGAGACCAACACTCACCCAGCAGCCTGGGAGAGTGTTCAGGACGACATCTGTGTCTTGGAGGAACAAAGTCCACTTCCCTCCGGTGGCTACATCTGAGCCCCGTAGGATCTGGTCCTCAAGTCCCACTTGTGAGTTGGCCTGTTATCAAGCAGTTTAGTACCCAGTGATACGTTGTACTTTTACCCTGTCACCTGCCATTAGTAATTGCTCCCACCAGCACCAAGAGGTAAATCACTATTATTATTTTTCAGTCTCACAGCTGAGAACTGAAGAGCTTAAGCGACTCACCAAAGTTAGTGGCTGGGTAGGGATCACAATGCAGCACCTGCATAAGACTGGGACCCACAGCCTGCCTGTTGCTGGTCTGTGGCTGAGCATCCAGGCCAGGAGGGCTCCCCATCCACACCACGGAAAGTCCCCTACCTCCCTGACTCTCCTTCCCTTCCCTTCCCTCCCTCTCCCTCTCTCCCTCTCTCTCTCTCTCTCTCTCTCTCTCTCTCTCTCTCTCTCTCTCTCTCTTTCTCTCTCCCCCTTGTATCCCTCCAAGCCCACTTAGCTCAATGACATGACCCATGTGACACCACCCAGCGGCAGATAGGGATCAGAACACCTGCTTTCATTTCCTGATGTCACCAGACTTCACTGCGTGTAAACTTCCTCAGAAGATCCAGGCTCCGAAAGAGCATGTGAGGAAGGGTCCAGTGACGCCAGAGTGACAGCAAAGCAAAGTCCCCAAGGATTCAGCTTCGGGTGGCTGAGACCCAACGCCTGGGAAAGAGCTCTGCCAGCCTCTCCACAGCTGGGCCATTCCTCCTCCCCTGGCCAGCCCACCTCTCTCCGCAACTCTGCCTGTGTAAAGCCAGCGCCCAGCATGCCTGCCTGGAATACTAACAGGGCCTTCCAGATGCACCAAGATGGCCAGACAATCCCTCACACCTCCAGGAGCCAGCTGGAGAGGGCAGGAAACCCGTGCCTCATAGGGGGTGGAGGGGCAGGCCCCTCATCATAGCTCTCCTGTGAGGACCAAAGGAGCCCCCAGTGAGGATCTAGACAGGAGGCCCGAGGCCCCAGGCTCTCCTTCCAGACAGCATAAATCCACCAGCTTGGGTTCCACTCCCTGGCGCCTACACACAGGCAGACAACTGCTGGAACAAAGGCCTCAGGTAAGTTTGGAGGAGATTAAATTACAAAGCCAAAGCTTCTGAGCACTGGGAAGGCTCTGCAACCATAACTCTGCTTGCAAGGGGCACAAGGAACACCAGGCAAAACTGGTTTTATTTAAGTTGCTGATGAGAGCTGCCTCCGCAAAGACCGGGCACACAGGCCGGGCAGAGGCTAGGTCCCAGCAAGGCTGGTGACAAGGGCTAGCTATGGGGTCAGAAACAAATGCAGGCTTGACCCCAGATCTGATATTTAAGGGCTGTGTGACCTTCCATACAACACTCAACCTCTCTGTCTCTTTCCTCACTTAACACATAGATTAAACCAAATGGATTTTATGAGTCTAATGAGCACCTGCCCAATAAACAACACCAAAATCGTAGCCGTGGCAACAATATAATTGATGCTGCTCATGGAAGAAAGTAAAATTAATGGACACAATATTAATGAGAGTCAGCACAAGGCACGGATTCTGTGCCCGGCACTGTTTTCAGCCCCTACAACAATTCTACGATGAGATGCCGTTACGGCTTATACCTTGCGGCTTGCAGTAGAAGAAGCAAAGACACAGAAAAGCCAAGTAACTTGCCCAAGGTCACACAGCTGGTTAGGGATGGTGTGCTGGGTTATAAATCAAGAACAGCCAAGAACTTCTCTTATGGGTGAACACTGCAATCTCCCAACTCTGGGAATTTGAAAGTCAGAAGAAACACAGAAACCATTTTCCCAAGGTCATTTTGAAGGAGGCACTTAAGCCCAGAGGGCAAGGGACACTGCCAGCCAGGGACAGGACCAAACTCCTCAGAGCCAAAAGCCTGGGAGGCGTTGTCATCCTGAGTGTTTACTGTGACAGCCCCAAATTTTACTTCTTACCAGAAAAGCAGCTCTTATTAATATGCATAGAAGATGCAAATACAGCACAGTGCCAGACTGTGCCCAGAGAACCACAGACATCAAAGACAGCACCTTTGCAGCCCCTCCCTACACGCCACCTGGAGCCACTTAGGAACAGCCAAGGCAACAAGGTCCTTCCAGGATTCCTGAGGGCAAAACAAGCCAGCCACCCACCTCACCCACAGAGAGGCACCCCAAGGCACCTGATGACGAAGAGAAGTTTGACACTTCATCGCAGACTCATGGCTACCAAATATTTTTCAGTTGTGAGTACTCCCTTGGCTTAAAGCCCCACAGAGGCAGCATAGCGTGCTGGCTGTAAACACGACTCCTGGGGCCTGACAGCCTGGGCCATGGCTTTGGTCGAAAGATGCTGGCCGCATATTCCACTTCTCTGCCTCAGTCTTTTCCTATGTAAAATACAGATAATTGTCTCTATGGGATTATTTTGAAGGTTGTAACTATTCATATCAATCAAGTTCACAGAATATTACCTAGGCCTTCAAATATGCTAGGTAATAAGGATGTTTAAGAAGAAAGCTCTATCATTTGTCAGCCCATCTGCAAAAGGTAACCTGCTCTAGGCTGATTACCTTACGCTGGCAACGCAAGCAAAACCCCCGAAAGGTTTTGCCAAGAGTCAACATTTACCCTAACCCGATGGGATGGATCATCCAAAAGTTGAAGAACTAATTCACTAATTCTGCAACTTGACCGCATGGCTTGAAACAACCCAAATTATACATGTAAGAAAAAAAAATCACCCTAGACAGAATGCTAAACCCAGTGACCGTGGACTAGGCCGTGTTTCCCATACCCACACTCCACATCAGACATCGGTAACGGGAAGTGCAGCCTGGAGAAACTTTTAAGTGGCTTTGCAGTCTGGTTCTCCACGCCCACCTGTGCCTGCCTTCATCCTGACAGCCATTTCTCCTGCCATCCATAAGCTCTAATCTTGGGGTGTCATCGGGGATCTGGGCTCCAGCCCATGCAGGATTTGTACCAGCCTCACAAAAGGGTCCCCCAACCGGACAGCATAAACCTCTTCATATTACATGTGTCTCAGGTTGGGGCGGCACGACAGCATTCTTGGCCTTCTCCCAAAGCACTCACGTACTCAGATGCACCTCCTTAACAACAATGATAGGTCATTATACTGGGAACAGGTAAATACGGACCTAAAATGGCAATAATGACTCTCTGTCTTACGTGGAATCTTAGAGTTCACAGGTAACTTCAAGTCACTATATGCTTTGAATATCATAGTTCCCAGTGTTTCCAGTAGGTCAGAAATGGCTTCCTATTAACAACAGTGAAAGAGTAAAGACCAGAGAGAGAAAGAAATTTTATGAAGGACACACACACTGGAAGGAAAGACAGACTCCACCAACAGACGACCTGTCCTATTCTGATGCTGCTCACAGCCTTTTCCCTCCTTGTTTTGGGTTTATCTCCGGCAGAAAGGCTAATCAGACACATGCCCTACTCCTTCAAAAGCATCCACAAGTTTGCTCAGACAAACTTTTTACCCTTTCCTTCCAATTCTCATGCTGACACCTGGTAAATCCAATCCCAAGCTGGCCTGGCATCTGTGGTTCTCTGATTTTGTCTACAAGTTTCCCAGATCTTTGCATCCAATGCCACCTGTCTTGGCCTCAACCTGAAAGTCACCCAGCACTCTCCGATCACCCCCTCTGCCGCAGCAGTAGCAGCTGCAGGAAATACCACCCCTCTACCTCACCACACTTAGCTCTTTCTCCAAGGTCATTATTTCCAAGGCATTAATGATTTGACCTTGGGAGGAAGAGCCATCTGCATTACAGAGAGAAAAGTTCACCCACACAAGGACACTGCCTTCAGCAACTCAAGAATAGGGACAGACTGTAAAATCTGTGCACCAGGTCAGAGTAAGAATTGCCTTAAAAGAAGGCACATGCTGGATCTGCCTGTGACCTGACAGCTGAGTTACTAAGGCAGCGAGCTGCAGCAGCATCAAAACCTTGGGCCTTGAAATGCAACCTGAAGGTCCCCCTGAGCCTCGAGGCCACATCCACGCACGGTTTTCATCCTGTCACAACCACCACAAAACGTCTCTTTCATTCCAGGCTCTGTGTTAGAGGTCAGGGACAGAAGGGCTCTTATCCCCAGGCCCTGCCACTACGCAGCTTACATCCTAGTAGAGAAAGCAGATACACAATCAGACAGTGACAAAATAATAGAAAAGCATTCTAAGGGGGGGACACCAAAGCACAAAGTGGGGCGGTGCCCAGGGAAGAAAAGCAGGAGAATTGCGAAAGTACTTTTCACTGTGACATTTTGTGAGTTGTGTGCATGTGTGTGTGGGAGTTGGGGGGTGCCGGCAGCAGCTAAGGTCCTAAAAGGGTACAATGCTAAAATTCCAGACAAAGCGGAAGATTCAACCAAATGTCCAAATACGTTTATCCCAAGTTTGGGTAATATACACGGTGTAAGGAATTTCTCATGCTCTAAAGAACTTCTGATGCTAGGGAGACACAATGCATTGCTAGCTTTTGTTATATATTAAAATGTTCACATGTCATGTAGATACACACCCACAGCATCGACTCTTCAGGACACAAAGATAAGAAAACTCAAGTTCTCTGAGCCTCGGTTTCTCACCAATCACACAGGAGTAAAGTACAACCTTCCCGGGATCGGCTGGAGAGCGATTCCATTAGGCAATGGATGGAAACACGTTTCAAAGGACACCACACAGCAAGATTTGGATTATGTTCAGCTTAACTTCTGGGAGTCAGCACAGCATTAAGAAGGAGAACCCGGGCAGGACTCTGAGGAGGCTTTTGCTCCTCTTCTTAAATGGCAAAAACAGGAAGCAAAGCTATAGAGCCGTTCTAAGCCTCAGTCTTCTAAACTCAAAATGGGGATTCTAATACATGCCCCCTTGATACAATGATCAGACGGGTAACACAGTGGAATATTTACCACAGTACAGGTAGCAAATTTTCAATAAAGCATGACTAATATTAAGCTGCTTGTCTCAAATATTTTAATGTTTCAAAGGTAGGTTAGAACTGAGTTCACAATCTGCACAATCCACTCAAAGGCGGGTGTGAACAGTAGGGGAGGACCACGGGGACATGGCAAAACCTCACGGTTTCGGGGTCTCATTACTCAGTATGGCGCCTTTATGAGGCTGACACTGGGTGACAGCTTGCCCTGAAAATCTGCACTGCCCAGCACGTAGGGACGATTCTCTGGAAATTAAAAAAAATAATAATCAAGGTGTAGGCTGTCTCGTAATAGAAGCATATCAATCTGTATCTATCTCTATGTGATATAGAAAAAGAGTAACTTTTCATTGGAGGTCTCTCACACATATACCTGCCCCCGAGATTTCAGACAATTTTTTAAATGTATGAGATGTATGTAATCAGTTTAGGGAAATAAAATATTCAACTGACCTAATTTTTACATTGGGAATAGGAGACACAGTACATTTCCAATAAATCCAACAAAATATTTACTCGTGTCGACATTAAGATGTATGAGCCACAGAAAGAGGAGACTAAAGAATAGCAGCAAGCTACTCACACCCCTTGCATGTCCCCCAAGAGCCAGAGCCTGCGGAAAGCTCCTGTCACCACCAAGGGTGACCTGCATTTCTTAGAATAAGGGCATTTTGGGGCTAGAAGATACAGCAAGCTAGTTATGACAATTGCTAGGGAAACATCCTGGCTTTCCTGTTCCTTGGTGAGCAATTATGAAGTGCGTTTGACACAGTCTCCTGGAAGGTCCCCAAGCAGGACTGTGCTCTACTGCCCCACAGCAGGAACCCCCATCAACTCACTCTTGGTGGGCTTTCTCTCACTTTGGGCCACCCCTGGAATAAAATCTTTGCAGCTAAACCCTTGCCTCAAGATGTGCCTTTGGGGGAATAAAAACTAAGACAGGGAAGAACAGGAAAAATAGTACAGAAAAAGAAAATAAAGGCAAGAGAACAATACACCCCGGGAAAACAAACCTGGAAGGAGAGAGAGAATACCAGGGCTGAGTAGAAAAAGGCAAAAACCAGAGACAAATGGCATCTTCCTTGACCAGGTGTCCCTTCCTTTCTACCAATTCCCCATCCATCCAGTCTGGGAAGACAAAAGCCATAAATTCATGTGTCCCTCAAATGTTAACAGATGTAGCACCCCGTAAGCAGGGCTCTACCCTTACCTCCTGTCACGTGGCCCACCAGCCAGAGCAGAGGACAGGTCTGTCTGACACCACGGTCCTCACCGTCCCAGACCTATGACCACCCAGCCCCACCTTCCTCCAAAATCTTCAATGGGGACTTTAGGTCAGAAAATCAGCCCCTGTGAAATCAGACACCCCAGTAATGTGGGAACAACAGGAACCTAGACTCCTGACAGAGTCGCAGACTGGGACAAGCCTCTGGTCACAAAGCGCGCGCTGCTGCCTTGCAACAAAGAGGGACCAATCTTAGAAAACTCATCAAAACCTTCTGAGATGAAACCAAAGGCTATGTGCAGCCATGGGAAACTATTCCCACTACTCCCACTACAACCCTAACTCAGACAACATTCCTGGGTTTTACAAAGCCTTATACAAATCCTGCATTCTCCACGGGGCAGTATCACCCTCCCTCCAAAGAGGCTGCAATGACTTAGGAGGGCAAAGCCATCTTAGAAACCATAGTGGTCTGTGACCCTCTGAAGTTCAGCCCTACCCCGCAGTATCTCACCCCATTTAATATTGTGGTGAGAGTAAATCTGTCCAACAAATACGCAAATAACTCGTAACCTCCCTTGGGGTGTGATTATGAAAAAAAGTCTCAAGAAGTGCTGATACAATGACGAAAAGTCCACCGTGGATTCATTTTCAACTCTTCTTAGAAAATAGAATTCATCGCGATACGAAATTAACTTCTACATCTCATCATATCCAGTGGAAAACCACCATCGTAGCACACGCATGGTGAGCAGATGCAGTATTAGTCACACACACCACACTTGTGACTTCTCTAGCACTTTCCCAAATTCCAGGGATCATCTTAATCTCTGCTGCTCCATATCAAGGCCACGGGAATAAAAGAAGATCATCCTCCTCCAGGCAATTCTTGAGCTCCTGACGGAAAGGCTCCCCCTAGGTCACAGTACAAAGCCCTAAAAGAACCCACATTAAAAATCTTCCCTTCTTCTCCACCACATCCAGCACCACTCCCACCACACAGCAGGCTAACAAGATTGGGGTACCCGTGGCTTTAACACAGCATGTTCAAGTGGAACTCATCTTTATCTCCACCCCAAATTATTCTACTGTGTCACCAGCCACATGTTCACTCTTGAGGTCCCAGGCAACAATCCTGAGGGATGGATGCTCCAAGTGACCAGCACAAGTGAGCAGCCAAGAGCCCAGGTTTTAAAACCTCTACACTTGGGTCCAAAGCCCAGCCCTGCTACTTACTAACTACCTGACATTGGGGCATGATTTTACTTTCCTGATATTCCCATAACCCCCTGCAAAACGAGAATACCTGCCTTCCGTGCAAGGCAGCAATGTGGCTCAAGTGCGGTGAAACATAAAAGGCTTAGCACAGCACCAGATAGAGTAGGTGCTCAATAAATGAGACTTGCCATTAATGTTCAAGTCACTGACACTGGGGATGTTTTCTCTCTGGATTTCTAAAATGCTTGCACAACCTCACTGAAAAGCACAATGCAACACACATAAACCAATCAAGTCTAATCCCAGCTCCATAACTCATCTAGGGAGATGGTGGAATTCATCTCCCTCATCTGCGAAACATGGGTGACAACACCCACCTGGTGAGGTGGCTGTGTGTGCTAAACAGGTGACGCAGACATTGGATGCCCAAGAGCGTGTGGTGACTGCTGAGGACTTAATTACATCCTACCTCAAACCATCTACCAATCGCTTCTCACCTAGAATATGATCTTCAAGTACCTGGTCATTCTGAGGCACAAAATATCAAAGGGGGCCTGGTGTCTAAGGCTTTCTTACTAAGAAGAAAATGAAGCATTGAGAGAGAAACACTGCTGTCACCTGGCCCTCTGAGGTCTGAGTGTGGCCCAGATGAACACGGAAAAGCAAGCTTCACCAGGGCCATGGGATGGGTACATGGCTGTTGGAAATTCAAATCCTCAGACCCCAGCTCAAGCCTTCTGCTCAGTAACCTGGAGCAGGGTCACCAATCTGTACTCTCTCAAATCCTCCATATGGACCTGAAACACGTTGATTTGTTGTCACTGGTCTACACAGATGGGACCTGACGTGTCTACTTTCTCCGCTGCCCATTCCATAGTCCCCTTCCAGAGGATCGATAGCTCAAATGATTCACTCCACCCAGCTCATTCCCTTCTATGCCCGCCCTTAGTGACTCCTGTCACAACAGATTCACAATGTTTGCAGTCACTGAGGAATGCAAAGGGGCAAAATGAAATTAAACAGTAAATACGATGGCGTATGATCGTGGCTTGTAACAGGATTCCCATGACAGCTGGTTCACTTCTCCTTTGGCTTTTGTTGGAAAGTGCTTTCTTCTTGAATGGCTAAGTGTAGCCTCAAAACCCATTCATTCTCTGGCACACCAGAAGCTCCAAGGTCAAGGGGTGAAGGACAGCATGCACCAAGGCTCTGCGCTCACAAGGATGCAATGGGTAAGAGAAGAGGAAGCAGGCCCTGCATAGCTGGGGCCTGAGCAAGCCATGGCTGCCCTAGGAAAGAAGAAATAGCCACTAAACTACTGGGGGATATTCTGACCAAATCACCTACTTTCTGGGGGCCTGTTCAATGAAATCAAGTTGCAGACTGGCCCTCCCAAGAGTCCTTTATCCCCCCATTTTTATCGGTATGTATGTGTGATATACAATGGCTACAATGAACTTGAGAATTTTGTACCCATACACAACACAACAACGTCACATTCTCTTCCCTGCCTCCTTTATCCCCTTTCCTCATCACCCCTGACTCCCAAAAGCTTCAAAAAGAAGTTAAAGGGTTAATGCCTCTCCACCGAGAGATCTTCAGGTCTAGCAAGGGACATGTTTGTGGGGAAAGTGAAAATGTAATTAACATCAATAACTATAATTAATTTTTTAAACTTTTCTATTTCTGTTTCTACTTAAGAGGGTGGAGAAGAAAAGCACAGTGTTTTCAAGAATTTTCTAGAGAAGATGCCAAACAAAGGAGCCAGAGTACTTCCGAGTGGAGTGAGGAGGAAAATCAGCCTCGGATTGATATGCAGCTGGGGGTGCTCAGGAGACAGCAAGTCTGCAGAGGGTGGACGCTACGTCTTTGCAGCTATTCATCACCTTGAGAGAAGTTTGCTGAAATGAAAGGCAGCAAGGAAAAGAAGAAAAACACGCACTTACCAATTCGCTTGACTAATCTCTCCCGAAAACTGTAATGGCAACACCACTTGAGAATTTCACATCCCCTGGTTAAAAGAATAAAATGAAATACAAGACACCACCTTCCATTTCGTTGAGGAAAAGTTGAAATAAATGGCGTAACAAAAATAAAAAATAAAAACCAGCAGTCATTTAGCATCGCATTTGGCTTCCTGGTTCATGTCTCAATAGGCACATGGAGTCAGCCACATTAACGGGCACTTTGTTCTCAGCCCACAGGATCGATACTGCAATTACACCATGCCAGCAGAAATTAAAAGAGGTCCACACATGAGGGTCATCTAAACACAAGGTGCAAAGGAAGCCTCCACAAGAACTCGGTTTCTGCTCAATGGCTTCCGGTCCAGAGAAATAATCTAAAGCTCCTGACATAACTGTGAGTGCATCTACACATCTTTGTACTTGGACATGTATGTGCATTTGTGTGGAGGTGGAAAGAAATGGCATTATACTTAATACGTGATTCTGTAATAAAAATGACAGAAGTCACTAGTGAGGTCATGTTGGGCAATTTCTTCACACAAGTCTTGTTTTTTCAATAGCTACAGGTAGGAAAAATGAAAACATGGGAGAGAAAGTGTGATGTAGTCTACTCTTCCAAGACAGTCACAAAGACTTCTCCCCCCACGCGCGCGCACACACACATGCGCGTGTTCTTCCACAGTGAGATCTTGACATTCCCACACCAACAGGCGAAGTCACCTTCTCCACCTACTAGGATGGGTGTGGCTCTCTGACTACCATGACCAGTAGAACATGGTAGAAGACTCCTGTGCTGGCTCTAAGCAGGGCTCTCGGCTGGCCTGACCTCTTCTTGGAACACTGATATCAGGGATGTTCCCACAGGTGCCCTACTGTAAGAAGCTCAAGCCAAAGAAATCATTGCAGCGAATCTGGTGAACAGTCCCCACTGAGCGCAAGGCTGACACCCAAGAACAACTGCCAATCAATGCAGGAACCACCCTCGCTTTCAAGCTTGGTGAAGCCTTGGGATGACTCCATTAGAAACACTCCTGTCTATAATCTCAAGACAGACCTCAAAGAACTACCCAGCTGAGTCCAATTAACCCACAGGACCATGACCAACGGTAATCCATTGTTAAGTCACTCTGTTCTGGGTGATTCTTTACAAACTGTGACCTGTGACCACTAGAGAGATTACGTCAACTTGAGACAATCAGGGACCACACCTGGATTAGAGTTGGGGAACCACCCTAGACTGGGAATTGAGAAGCACCTTGGATCAGAGTGTGAGTGATCTGTGGGCCAGCGACTGAGGGAAGAGCACCCACCCAGATGTGGGAGGCCCAACTGGAACTCAAACAGTATAAAAGGAAGAAAGATTGTGACAGCTTCTTCCTCTGGGAAAGCGCTCACCCTCACAATTGTCTACAGACGCTGACTTGCTACACGCCACAGATCTTTATCACCAATTAGCTCTAGTCTCAACTTGCATCTGTCTGCCCATCGCTAATCTTCAGTCTCTGGTCTTCGCCATTGTTCTTCAAACAACCGAGATCCACAGCAGACTCTCACCGGCTGTCCCGCGTTCCCGGATCGGTGTGCTACTTTGCGGCTGAGCAGCCATCAGACACAATAGGTCTCTCAAGCTCAGGCCACCATCTTGAACTATCCCTATTTTCAGATTTGTAAGCTTTCCAAATAGATCCTTTTTGTTATAATCTCTGCAAATTCTGCCTTTTGAAATAACCCAAACTAACAAACCAACAATAACAGAAACATGGACCTTAAAGGAACTAGGTTGAGACAGGGGATTGAAGATGGATGCCAAATCTGTAGTCTCAAAAGTCTTCTGAATCAGGACTGCCTTCATCTCTTCAAGAACAAAGACTCCAAATTATTCAACATTGCAGAGAGGAAGACAAAGGATGTGCCTGCAGCCAACAACGTGAAAAACAAATTAAACATCTTTCCAGACACACCATTTCGAGGGTGTTAAAATCACTCCTCTGAGCCACACAAGGGTACGATCAAAACAGAATTTTTAAGGTCTGAATCTAAAAAGCCTTTTAAAAGATGCAAATAACCTTATCCTTCCTAAGTTCTGATTTTAAGGTAATAAGAAATACATTAGCCAAATGCATTGCCTCCAGCACTAATCTAGAGTAAACTCACTTAAACTCCAAGACTAGACCCCACTTCAGGAGTCCTTAGGTGGCCATACCTTAGGAGCAGCCTGAGAGGCCCAGCCCACACTGAGCTTTCCTGCCTTTTTTTTCCCTTTTCTCTACTACTTTCTTGTTCTCTTGGGCACAACAAACCCACAGACTGGAAGTAGGTGGTCTTATACAATACTTTGGTCACATGAATAATAGCATCAGCACGAAATGGGAAAACATCAGAGTTACTTACAGGAAGAAGGATGTCAAACACCACAACTATGGCCAAATGAAGCTCACACACATCGAAATGGAATGGGGACCTAGTCCTCTGGTGGGTGAATTGGATGAGAGCGGTATACTGTGCTAGCCAAACCTCACAAGAAGTGAGGGTCTCAAACATGTCCAAGACCTCAAAACCAAAGATGTTCGGTAGGGCTATGTCACTAAAACCAGACCTCAGCTACGAGCTCTGAGTGGCAGAACCTGGTATCACTCTGTCTTTGATCTCTCAAGGTCTGATATTCACAATCAGTACACTTTGTGTAACTTTTTCAGTCTTATATTTGTTTTGCTCCTACTGAACTAGGGGTTGGGGATGTGGTGATAACAAGTCAGATGTAGTCCTCGTCTTCACTTGTAACTATGGCAACATAACACAGACTAATAACAACCCCTCGCTCCACCAAAAACAGGAAAACATCACAGACAACGACAAGACAACAAGTGAAAACGGAAAAAGACAATGTGGCCAAGATGGGCCACATGAAAAAGGCCAAGTTTAGGTTAGAGGGTGAGAGGAAGACCACACCAGAGTGGTGACATTTAAGGTTAGACCTGAAATAGGACAGGGTTGGGAGAAACAGCATTTTGGGAGACAGCTCAGAATGTGCAAAGGTCCTAAGGCTGAAAAGGACTTCAGAAGAACCAGTGGGGCTGACTAACAGAGGAAGGGAGGGAAAAGAGTGAGTCAAGAGCAAAAGCAAGTATTCGTCACAGAATGGCAAGAAGGTTGATTTCATCAAAGGAGCAACAGGATAAAATGAGAAGCTACTGGCGGGAAAGTAGGTGAAATCCAGTGGGTGATTTCAAATATCACCCCCAGTTAACAGCGATAAGGACAAAGGACAAATTTAAATAGATGGTTGACAATACCCTATTTCTTCATTGGGGTGCTGTTTACACAGCTGATTTCACTTTGTGAAAATTCATCGAGGTGCACATTTGAAATATATGTCCTCTTTTTAATAAATGCGATATTTCAATACAACATTTACTGAAAGTTATTATGCCCTCTCTGAAAAAAATGGGGTTTGAGAAGTTCAGTTAGAAAACAAGTGCAGAAACCCAGACATGAAAGAAGGTGGTTTTCAGGTTGGGCTGGGAGCAGTGGAGAGGGAGATGAACCAAGGGATCCAAGGGACACAAGCATCTGAATCCAAGGCTGCCTCCTTTCTGACCTGCACTCTTGTGGCAGGACCAAGGCCGCAAGCCTTCCCTCAGCCACCAAGCAGCATTACTCAGATCCGGTCCAATGAGGGTAGCTAGGGAGAAATTCAGGTAACACCAAGGGACACAAACATGTATTCAGAAACAGTGAAATTGCCAAATATGTCTCAAGCACCAATGATGTCTTAGTGGTTGGGAAAGTGATCACAGAGCAAATAGTGTGAGGATAGGGAATCAAGGATAGGGAACAGACGCACAACCCAGGAAAAAGATAGGGACCAGACATCACCAAGAAACCAAGATACTCCACATAGAATGGTTGCCAGGGACCCCACGCAGCCAGAGGGACAATAATCTGTTTATGCTATTTGGGCTCAGCTGCACAATGAAACTTATAGGCCCATTTCTTCTCTGTTCTTTGCTGAAGATCTAGGTTCTGGGTTCTGGGATTTTTTTTAAGGCTTAAAGAATCAAAAAGGGCTGGAAAAATGACACAGTGGTTAAAGCTCTTGTCTTACAAGTGCAGGCCTGAGTTCAGTTCCCCAGCACCACATAAACTTGGGCATGGTAGCATACGTCTGTAATCCCAGAACTTGGGAGGCTGAAACAGGATTGCTGTGAGCCCAAGGCCAGCCTGGGATGCGTACTGACTTCAGGACCAGCCTGAGCTACAGAGCAAGATTCTGTCTCTAAATAAATAAATAAATGATGCTAATGATTTGGTAAGAAATGAAACCTCAGAAACCGAGAGTTGGAAAGCCCATGCCTTCTTTGTAAAGAAAATGGATCTCAAAAGAAATCTATATAATGGGTTTCTCTTAGAATCAATCACTTTTTGAGAAACAGGTCATGCTAACCATTCCTGGAATGGGCAAAGAGCTCTTGAAATGGGCTCCTAGTTATCAATTTCAGCAGAGTCAACCATAAATTCTTTTTTTAAAAATCTCATTTGCATGTCGTAGTGCCAAGGGAATGTCATTTCTTCAGGAAACAAGACACTTAAAGTATCCCTAGAAAAACATTCTCTTCTGACCTCCCTCCTGCTCCGGGTGGGAAGTCTGCAACCCACTTGAACAGAACATATCTTCAAAAACATACAAAGATACCATGAAGGTGTTCAGTTCCATCTGTTGATGTAGCACCAACTAAATTCACAGTTCAAAGTGGCATTACTGGAGGAACTGTGCATCCAGTATCTATGAGCAGATGACACAAACCGTGTCTTTCAAATGTAACAGGGAATGATTTGTTTGATTGGGTAGAGAAAAATGATGGAAATACATATAAACCGCACTCCAGCGAACACATACTCACCTTAAAAGACAAATTCATAAATCTCTCCAATCTCTCCGAAGGGTGCCCAGAGCTACAGATGGAAAACAGAGCTGTCGAAGCGCGGCGTTATGCTCACAAACAATGCAATGAAAAATTTCCATATGAACTACGGAAAATGAACTTGCCTTCAAAATCCTAACGTTGTGCATTTTATTCATCCCAGTCCTCCTCCTCACATCATGTAATATAAAGGACATCTAAAGGTCAGGAAGCTAGACAAAGAAATAATAAAATTTGAAACTATGTGAAAAGAAAGGATGGAGGTGAAAAGAAATAATAAAATTTGAGAATGGGGAAAAAAAGACACAAGAGAAAAGGAAGCAAGTGATGACAATGAAGGATTGCTTTCAAAATAAAGCCAATCGGAACACAAAAGGATGAAAATAAAAACACAGACCACAAGGCAGTTCTACTGATTTAAACAAGATTTCCCAGCTTCATCTAGGATTCAGTGAGTTGAAACTCAGAAGCTGAATAGGGAAATTTAAGCCTGACTTTAGTAACCCCCTATGGCCCAAGGAAGGACTCAAATAAGAAGTCACTGCTTTCTCCACCCTGGGATGTTGAGGGTTTCATGCAACTTATTTATGATACAAAGGTGTGTCCTGCCTTAATCAAACTACTTCCCTCGTCAAGGAAAGGAGTTATAATCCCAATCTAATATCTCATCCAGGATGAACTTTGCTGTCTCTCTTCTCTTTCCAAATGAATTTGGCTTATTAAAAAAGTAATGAGCTATTAATTAACTCTACACTCATACAAAGCTGTTTAATTCTCAATCTAATTAGCAGCAATCTGTTGAAGGATTCTAACGATTATTTTAAATTTGCTAACAGAAACATCATTTCACTTTTCATAAGTTATTTATAGAGGATCTCGCATTATTGGATCCTGCTTGTTTTTTTATTTGATAACATTTCTAGGAGAGACTCAACTCCTCTGCTATCTCTAGATGACAAGGTTTAGAGCTGTCATCATTGAAAAGCCCAGAAACAGGCTGCTGGGTCAACTGCATGACCAAGACGTGGACCCTTCTGCCTTTGGAAGATCCGGCAAAGGCTGAGGTGCAGAAAGAAGAGCCCTGTTGTGATGTCATTCCCAAACCAGGCAAAACTCAACCACGAACCAAGAGTGAACTTAATGCTTCCAATACAAAGACCAACAGTTTGCAGTTACGGCTGGAGTTGGATTTGCAGGGAGGAAAGCATACTAGGACATCAACAGGAATGTCTTTTTCATAACTGATACAACAAAGAGCATTTATATGTCTTTTTTAAGAAACAAGACACATTACATCACATTTCATTTATGCATAGAATTACTAGAACCACTTAACGACAAAATAGAAATAGGTGTCATCTTTTACATGTGTTCTGTTGAACACTGTATAGACATTCTAAGCTCATATGCACATCCTAACATCAAAGGCTTCAGGCTTCAAGGTGTGGATTCAGTAAGTAGGTACACATATACACAAGCTTCACTTGTGCATCTACAGAGCCATTTTATTTTCCCTGCGTGCTCTATGGGACAAAGTCACTGCCAGTGCCGCACACTCTGTTCTCTGAGATCTATTGGGAGATGAACCTATTTCCTGTCACTGCCACTGCTTTCCCCTGACATCTCAGAAGACTGGGAAACCTCCTAGGTGAGTCCCACCTCTTCTCCTGTCTGGATGCAAAACCCATAATGATCCAGAACAGTGAAGCCAAGCCTCCTGAGGTTAAGCCCTGGCTCTGTACACTCTAGCTGTGTGGTTGGGGCAAGAAAAAAAAATCTCTGTGACTCAGTTTCCTCAACTAAAAAAAAGGGAGTGACAGCAGTGCCTACACACCTATGTCACAGGATGGTTATGAGGATTAAATGGACTACCATCTCTAAAGTTCTCAAACAACAGGCACAGAATACGTGCTCTGCAAATTCTAAATAAAGCCAATAATAGCTGAGCACTTCCCCCTACAAGATACATTGAGTTGGGGACACTCCAAGGCCATTATCCCACTAATAACAATGATTTTTTTTTTAAAGCTCAAATTACAGGGGTTGGAGGAATGGCACTGTGCTCACCTTGCAAGTGCAAGGCCCTGAGTTCAATGCCCCAGCATCACATAAAGCTAGGCATGGTGGCGCACACCTGTAATCCCAGCACTTGGGAGGCTGAAGCGGGCAAACTGCACTGAGTCCAAGGCCAGCCCGGGCTACAACAGTGAGTTCAGGACCAAACTGGGCTACAGAGTAAGACCCTGTCTCAAAAAAAAAGAAGAAAAGAAAAAAGAAAAAGAAAAGAAAAAGGAAAAATAAAGCTCAAGTTACAAAGAATATTTGGCTACAATGTTACAATGTTGTGGAACTTTTTTTGTAGGCATTTTATTTTTCTGTTTCTTTTTTGACAAGACGTAGGTACAGCATTAAATAGCATGCATTCTGAGCCCTCACCCGTGTTATTATTTATTAAACGTCATTAGTCATTAAAATGCTAATAATTCACCAGGTTTCTAAAAAATTAAACACAGGACCTTGAAAAAATTAAATTTAAATAAGTCAGCTGAATACTAATGGGGTGGGAGCCTGGGGAAGTATATCCTCCAAACTAGTTATTTATTTATTTTACAAAAGAAGAGTTGTAGTTATAAATAGCATTAATAATAAGAGTAATAATGGCCAGCATTTATTAAGATTATCCACACGCCAGGCACACTGTTCCATTTGTTGCAAGTAGCATCTCACTTGGAGATGGAGATGCAAAGGAAAAGGTTCGTACTGGTGGTCCTCTCCTCTCTGATTACTTTTCCTGTCTCTCATTCCACACAGCCAGTACCCTAAGCAGGACGCAGTTGTCCCCTTCCGGGGAGGAGCTGCTCAGTTCTAACATTCCTGCCCTTTCTGCAGAAGCTGAGAAGGTGCCCAGAAGACAGAGAGCACCAAGCACGTGGCTGAAGCCTCAGTTAGACCTTCACCTGTGACCAAGCTCCCCCCAGGCTGTGTGTCCATCCAGTCCCTCAGGTCAGGGAATACACGCACCCATCACAGAAGTTTCCCAGCTCCCTAGTCAAAGATCTTGGTCTCCTTCCATTGCCCTGTCAATGAGACCAAAGAGCAGGGTTCTCACCCAGGAGTGATTTTTGTTTACCAGAGGATTGATTTTGTCCCCCAGAGGGACTCTTGGAACTTCCTGGGACTTTGGTTGTTGTAACTTGGGGAAAGACTGTGATACTGGAATCTAATACGTGACGACAGGATGCTGCTGACATCCTGCAATGCACAGGCTAGCTCTCACAACAAAGAAGTGTCTGGCCCAAAATGTTGATTCAATTTCCAGTTTAAGTCTAGGATGAGGCATGCAGTGGACTGACTTCCAGACAGGACAGTCTCTGGGTCTAAGCAGGCCTAGCCAAGACTTTATCACACGATAGCCCTGAGCAAGTGTCAATCGCTGAGCCTTACTTTTCTCATCTTCACAACAGAAGTGTGAAGACATCTGAAAATCCCTCAGGGAGGCACTAAAACCACAGCAAATAGCAGCTTTGATCATGACAGTCTTGTTCTCAAAGAAATCATGCAAGCCATTTTGAATTTCCATTTCCCCTTTGGTACTCACTCTAGGTCCTGGCTGAAAAGCTTACTTTTGGGTAGTAAGTTCCAAACAGTGAATTGAATTGATCCTTGCAGGGGACAGAACTCACAACCTTGACCTCATTAGTGTCACACAGGAGCGTGCTGAACTGGCCAAATGAAGGCACCAAAGAATCACTTTCCTGCTTAACAATATCCGGCAGCTGGTGTCACACAATCCAAGCATGTCAACCACAGGATCAGCCCTGTGGAACCAGGAGTCTCACGGTCTACACATAAACACTGTCTCTCAAGTACCTCGCTGTAAGGAGAGTATCATACCTTCATGGGGATTATAAACCAGAAAACACCAGGTGGCAGGATTAAAGAGATCGGGCAAGCAAAACACTTAAGAGACTTGCCTTAGACAGTGTTTGAGAACTGTTATTAATATCAATATTACGAAACTAATGACATAATATAGGATTGCACCAAAGCTCAACAGTTACTGAGCAGGCACACTGGTATGAAAATAAATACTAACAGCGTTCTCTCCACATTCTTTCTGACTCAGCTAATGCCTACCTGTGCTTGAAAACTTAGTTCACACATTTGTGCTTCCAGAAAATCCTACCTGATGGACCCCACCACCTCTACCCCATGGCTGGCTGTTCTTCTGTGTTCTCCTAATCTCTTGGGCTAAGAATCATCACCGATGCTTTCCTACCTCATTATAATTGGTTTTCCCTCCCCACAGGTTTCCATCCTTCTAACAGTAGACAGAGTATTTTTATTCATACCTGTATTTGCAGCATGTAACATAAGGTCAGAAAACACCAGAGTTAAATGTCCATCAACTGTGAACTCCGTGACATATCTGTATCAGACAGCTCCTGCCACAGCAATGCTGGCCTCAAACTCAGTGGCCTAAGACAGTAGTTATTATTTTTTGCTTACGCATCTGTAGGTTATCCATGAGCTAGGAATGGGAGGTGCCGTTGGCTGGGCTTAGCTTGAGCTTCACGCTTCAGATCTGTTCCACTGACACTCATCCTCCTTGGACCAACATCAGCCAAGCATGATCTTATGGCAGCGACCAAACAATAAAAAGAACAAGCAGAATTGCACTGCTTCGTAGAGTTGGGCGAAGACACTTGCACCTGTATTTTATTAGCTTAAGCAAGTCACATGAATTATGCCCACTTATTTCTCCTGAGAAGGAGTACAAAGTCATGTGAACAAAAAAAAAAAAAGAGAGAGATGACGAAGTGGAGAAACATCTCGTCTACCACGAATCCCCTCCATCCGAAGCTGCTCTTACACATGGTCAGAAGTCTGTGTGCATTAACAGGATATTTGCTCCAAACTCCCACAATCAGGACTCAGCACCTGCATGATTCAGTTCTAGCAGCCAGCACTGTGCTTAGAAGTAATGCTTATTAACCATCTTAAGGTTATGAAGTACAACATATCAGTGATGTCTGCAAACTAAAGTCCACTTGACGCCAAAGCCCTCCACCTCTGCCATTCTCCAACACGACAAAATCAGACAGCAAGCACCATCTCTGAAGCCTGGCTCCAAACATACTTTCCTTTTCAAAACATACTTTTTGAGATATTTGGAAACAGTGTAACACAGTGTAAAGAAATACAGATGAGAGGTAGAGATGAGCTGGGAGGAAGAGCCAGTAGCCTCGCACACACCCGCCCATCTCCACCCGCGTTCACACACCAAAGGCAGGGGGTCAGCTTTAAGCCAAGCTCTAGGCATCCCGACCCAAGATCAACTGCAGAATGATAGTTTCATCTTAAGGGCCAGAACCAGAGAACCAGTTTTACCTTATTATAACAAACACTTCCAAAACATTCCCCCAATGAAGCTTCAAGTTGGACCTTATGAGGTTTTGCTTAAAAACAGTGACAACAGGATTTTTTAAACAAACAAATAAATAAATAAACACACATTCCAGTCTTACTTAAGGGCAACCTTAGGTTTTCCCCCAGAGAGATCTAAAAAGACTCACGTGGCAATCAAAGTGAGAGACCCAGAATTTCTTGCTCCTTTTGTAATGCGTAGTACCCATATTCACTTCCTCCTCCCCTACCCAGCTGAGCCTATCTTCTGTCACAGGAAAAAAAAAAGAAATTGTTTTAGAGGTACAATGCACTTATCTCTCATGAGTTCAGAAACAAATATTTTGTGGTTTATATAAAGCAGGAGTCAGCAAACTTCTTCATAAAGGTCTGTAAAATAAATATTTTCAGCTTCTGCTGGAGCAAGCAAGTAGCTACAGGCTACATGTAAAGGAATGAGTAAAGTTGCGTTGCAATAAAATTTTATTCACAAAATCAGGAGGTGAAATGGACTCAGCCCATCGGTTATATTTTGTTGATCTTTGATCTAAAAGAATGGACATATATTTGGCTAAAATTCTAAAACATTGGTCAATACTACCAAGAAATGCACATCATACATGCATATAAAAAAAAGTTACCAGAATCACATTTAAGCAATGTCTCCTAGACATTCGGATCCTTTAGTCCTCCTTAAAAATCTATGAGATAGATATTAGATTTCTATTTTATAGATGAAGGTACTAACACTTTCTGAGTTCAGTGATTCATCCAAGATTACAAAGCTAATACTTGGGAAACCCAGGCTTCCAATCCAATCTATGAATTCTAGTTTAGAAAATTTCCAGCTTCATAATAGATGCACCCTGAGCCCAAAATGGTCATAAGGAAGAAAGTGCCATTTCTTACTCATGAACTATCAGGAAATTCCACTTTTATTCTAAGAAAACCATCAGTGATAAACATAAATTCACAAGTCAAATGCTCATGAAAGGCGCTTAATACCCTAGGAAAGTATGAGAAGCAATCTAAACACCCAATAGGAAGAGAAAGGCTAGGTAGATTAAGACCTAGTTATCAACAACCCGGTCCATAAGAATATGTGATACTGCAAAATAATCACAATAACGTCATGTTTTTAAATCCTGAAAGCAAGACAGAGGTGCAAATGTGACCGCCACCATTTTAGCACATATATTACACAGATAAAAAGTTCTAGAAGGACACGCTGTAATTGTCTGTGGTCATTTGGCTTCTCCTGGTTCTAGGAAATAGCAGGTAATTTTGGTTTTGCCAAATTATAGTGTGTGTGTGTGTGTGTGTGTGTGTGTGTGTGTGTGTATGTGTGTATTTGATTTTATGATCAGATCAATGTGTTTTTAAATTTCTCTACAATGATTTTCTATTCTTCTGTGTAGCGCTCTATGATTTTCGTATGGATTAGCTGTACCTAAATGACAATTTTTAAAGCAACCATTTTGCCCTTTCAGTTCAAAGGGCACCCTGGGCAGCAAGACAGCCAAGGAGCTACGATAAGCCAGCTGCATCTTACGCCGTTACAAGGCTGAGGCAGTGGTTCATTGAATGCTCCAAACCAGCCCTGAAGACCACAAAGAGCTTTCGGACTCTAAGCCCTGGTGCGTAACAAAGGAGCCCTCCAGTTTCAACATTCATGTCTTCTATGTTTACTTGCAAAAACAAAACTTAATATCCACACACCATTTTGCAATATGTCTGATGGGCAATGCAGAATTTCCCTTCAGCCTGGGAGGTAAGCAATTAAGTGGGAGATTTCCTCCAAGGTTGATGGAAGTAGTGCCAGATAGTGTCTAGCAATCTGAGGAAACCAGGTAGCAGAACAGCCAGGCTTGAGCCCTCAGCCAGTTCGCACGAGATCTGAGTGACACAGGACAATCATGGAAACTCACTGCGGCTCAGCGTTCTGATTCTTAAAGAATCACAAACTACACTAAGTATCTAACAGTTGTCCCTGCCATTGCTGTCAGCAATGGTATAGTCTGATGTTCCCTTTCCCTGTCATCTTCTGATCTAGATTTAAAGAAATAGCCATCACTTATCAAGTTTGTACTAGACAAAGACGCTGGAGGTGGGTGGGTGTATGTGTAATCCTTGCTTTGTTAGCCTGTTCAGCAATGAGAGTCCAAGTCATGAGCAAATGGTCGACACAGTCTTCCACCAACTGCCAGTCCTACTGCTTCCCTCAACCCTACCTCCTGTCTATCTTCCACCCCCAGTTTGCATGCTACTGCAGGCATATTTTTTTATAAATTTTTATGTTGAAATTTCGGATGGATATATGTCAACACACATACAGAGAAGGTTTATGTATCATAAAATGCTTAGTAAATGTTCATAAACCGACTGTGATAACTGTCAGCCAGATCAAAAAATAATAATAAAACCTCACCAAGATCCCAGGATCCTCCTTCAGGGCCTTCCTCTTTCAACATCCTCCCTACACAGACAGGAACCAATGTGTACTTTTCTCTTACCAGAGACTTTTTTGCCTGTTTTTGAAAAACACACTTTCCAGTCACCTGTGTCTGGCTTCTCTCACCCAAAGCTGACTGAGAATCACCCACTTTGCTGCATGAAGGAGTTCAATATCTTTGCCGGGTAGTATTCCTTTGCATAGATATATTACAATTTAGCCACTTTACAACAAGCTTTTGAGTTATCATTTCTCGTCTTTGATTCTGACAAATAATGCTGCTGAGAACATCGGGTACATGATTCTGAATAAATGTGATGTCCCCATTTCTGATAGCTGCATATTTGAGAATGGGACAGTTACTCATAAAGCATGCATATATGTAACTTGCTAAGATGACCAAATTTACACGGTTGTAACAGCACATGGGAGTGCCGGTGGCTCCACGCTTCCACTGCCACTTGGCACTGTATCTTTATCATTTAATGAATCTGGTGAATGCACAGCAAAATTTCAGTGTAACTTTTATCTGCATTTTCCAGTGACTAATGAGATTCAGTGCATTTTAAAGACAATTTTAATTTATTATGTATAACAAGACAGGAAAGAGTGACAGGAAAAGTTTTTTTTTTTAAATACATATCTTTTTAATCACTTAAGTTTGTTTTTGGATTTGAGGTTTGATGCTAGTATGAGAACATAAATTCTCTTGATTTTTTATTTTTCTTGCTCTGTAGTCCAGGCTGGTCCTGAACTCACTATGGAGCCCAGGCTGGCCTCAGACTCACAGCAATCCTCCTGCCTCAGTCTCCCCGAGTGCTGGGATTACAGGCGTGTGCCACCACGCCCAGTTTATGTGGTGCTGGGGAATTGAACTCAAGTACTTCACACTTGATTTAGCACTTGCTAAGCAAGCACTTCAACTGCTGAGTCAATCATCCAGCCTATCTTTACTTTTGAATTCATAGTAATAATGCCATCTATAAAGAAACTTAGTAAAAATAAGAAAGCTCTCCTTTTCCAAGCACTATTTCCCAAGTACTTTGTCATTTCATGTCAATCTCTTAAGTGTTCTATGAGGACACTGAGGTTCACAGAGGTTGAATAACTTGTTTAACACTGCACAGCTACTAACTGTCTAACCCAGAACTCACACTCAGGCTAGGGGCTCCAAAACTTGTGCTTGGGACCACCAGGCTACTCCTCATTGTTGTAAGATTTTTAAAACTCCCAAACTTGAGCATGCTTCAGAAGGCTTATTAAGACCTACTGCTAGATATAGGACTAGGGGTGTAGCTCAATTGTTAGAGCACTTCTCTAGATAGGGCCAGAGTTCAATTCCCCAGTACCACATAGCCAGGTGTGGTGGTGCACTCCTGTCATCCCAACACTCAAGTGGCTGAAACAGGAGGATTGCCATGAGTTTATGACCAACCTGGGCTACACAGTGAGTCCAGGATCAACCTGGACCACAGAGGGAGACCGTGTCTCAAAAACAAAACAACAACAACATCAAAAAAATAGACTTCTAGATGCAGCCAGTTTGAGGCCCTGGTCCAGCTCACCGGGGAAGGGCCTGAGAATTTGCATGTTTAGTCGTCCCCAGTGATACCAGTGATGCTGGCCCAAGGGCCACACTTTGAGAACCACTGTTCTAGAAGGTGGCAGTTGTGTCTTATCTCTATATCCAAAGGCCCTGGCCCAGTACCTGGAAGACACCAAACACGTGACTGGGACTGATGGATGGCTGTGCGCTAACGTGAGTGAACCCCATGATGCTTGTATGTGGGCAAGGGCCCAGGAAAAGGTACGAAAGCACTCTATCCCAGAAAGATCTGTCTACAACTAAGAGAGCAAGCAACCTCACTGATCACACACACACATACTTTTAATCAAGATAAAAATAACTCATTCCAAGGGGAAAAGTCAAACTCTTTCCAAGGTTGTGCTGCTTGTTCTCATGGAAGAAGGAAGCCATGGTTGATTCAGTGCCTGCAGACCCGGGGTGATGCTGGCAGCTAGTGAGAATCCTAAGCTGAACACATCCAAGTAAACATGCCCATGACCTTGCTTCTAAATTCCTATACTCTTACAACACCCAGCATGTTGTTCCAGAAACTATAGGTTGTCTCCTCAAAACTATTCTTCCCTTTCTCACTGAGTAACAGAATCCTAGCTTTTAGCCAAGCAATATACTTCCCAGATAAAAGACCAATTTCCACACCTTCTATCTTGATATAACCACATAACTAAGTTCTGAGCAAGAGGATACAGAGGTAAACACTCCAGGGAGTTCGTTTCGTTTGGTTTTGGTTTGTGCTGGAGATAGAACTCAGAGCCTTCATACGGCTACATCCTCCAGCCCATTTCTTGGTTGTGATTATGAGAGAGATTCTCACTATGTCATTCTTGATGGACTTGAACTTGTGATGCTCCTGACAGAATGCTAGAATTATAGGCCTGCACCACTAAGCTCAGCTTCAGGGAATCTTCCTAAAAGAAAAAAAAAATAATGTGTCTTTTTCTATTATTTCTTCCATCCTCCTATGCATATATAGAGACTGGAATTCAAGCACCCACCATGGACTATAAGGATTGTAAACTACAGACCCTGTGAAAGAATGTGGGTGCCCCTTCAATTCCATAGTACTATAGGCCAGCTAGATTGCTTCCTCTATGACAACTTTTACCAGAAGTGTAGATCAATTTTTATCTTGTTGAAATCACTATTATTTTGAAACTTCCTGTTCATGCATGTGTGTTTAATCCTAACTAGTACATTAGATTTCAGCGGACACTTGGCCCTGCCAAAGCACTGTGGATAAAGTCCAGTTTCCTGCCTTTGTGCTATTTTCTATAGAAACTCACTTCAGTTCTCTGAGCCTTAGTTTCCCTACCTATAAAAACCGAAAAGAATGTGTTAGCTATCTCCTAAGGATTTTATAAGCCACAATTATTAGCTAATTTATACATACTTTATGAAACATAAATCCCTATAGAAATAGAAAGTTCTTTTTTAACTTCCTACAAACAACAAAACTTTCAAAAAAGAAAAGGAGAAAGCCACTTATTAGAAGTCTCTTCCAATTAAGGAGAAGGGACAGAATCAGAACAGCAGTTTCTCCATTCCCCCGCCAAATCCCCTCTCCCAATTCCCCCGCCAAATCCCCCTCTCCCAATTCCCCCCTCCCCGGCAAATCCCCCTCTCCCAATTCCATCCAGGTCACTCTTTATTTTCCAAATGAGAATTTAATTTTGCTCTAACACCATTATTACATCTAAATTAAATATTTATTGGGTTGAATATCAATTGACTTTTAGAAATAAAGATTTGAAATTTATGAGTTAACACAGAGTAATTCAATAACTGTAAATTTCACAACCGAGCTTTGTAATCAATTACTGTTTAGTAATGATATAAACGCACGTCCTTCTCAAGAGACACTGGTCAGCCATAAATTAGATTCTGCTCACACAACAATCTGGCCCCATCTCCACTCGGGCTTTGCCTGTTCTGACGAGTAACCGAGGCCAGAGAGGAATCTCAAGCTGCTTTCCCTGGCCACACAGTACGACCCTGGTTCGCTCATCCGTCAGGCTGTGCTGAGACCAGGCTTAATGAGCATTCACACAAACATAATTCAGAAGATAAATCACCTAGGGGCAAAACCACACACCCCAACTCCAAGAGACACCGCGCCGCATGGAGGTAACAGAAACAATCACTCATGTGTTCACCAACCCATCAAGTAGCTCCTGAGCCCCTACCAAGTGCCAGCTGCCACTCTGTATCATATCTCTGTAGGAAACTGAGACACCTGCCCTCCCAGAGGGTAAAAACGAGGCGCAAAGAACAACAGGAACAATCAACATGGATACACTGAATTGAGCTCAATATCCACTGACTTCTTTTAGGAATAACTATGTGAAATTCATGAGTTAACAGAACAACAAAAGGTCACAGTGCTCTAAGAAGAAACTGATGCACAAGCAAAGTAGTACCTATTTTTATAAATAAAGAAATTAGAATTCAAAGAGAAATAAATCGCTCAAGATCAGACACTACATCCGATTTGGGATTTGAACTCAGACCAACCTGGCGCCAAATTCCACTGTTTCCCATCCTACCGAAGCACCGGGTGGACAGATGCACCAATGATTCTGACTTCAATCCTACCCCACCCCCATCCCCAGGCCTGGGACTGTCCAACTCAGGAAAGAGAACCGAGATTGAAGGGGCGCTCGGCACCTAGACTGGGCTCGAGCACTCGGGGCCTTCGCCACGCTCCAACAGGGACCTGGCTTGTGCAAAACGTCCATCTGAATTTCTAGGTGATAAGAGCATTGCTTCTCCATGAAAGGAACGTACAGCGACAGCGCGCCTCCTGTCTCGATGGAAACTGATTCTTCATCTTCCCAGGACTGACCAGCTACCGCAGAACGCGTGATAAATTTGGCTCCCTCTAGAGCTAAGTGTGGCGAGTGCAGATTCTGCAGCCCTGGGGGAGACCTCTGCCCCAAGCCCACAGATTCCAATATTTGATTAAAGAGCTTTTAAGTATGCTCAGCGATTACATTTTGAATTCTTTTATATTAATTATTAAGGGCAAATTATGTTGTTGAAAAGAAAAGCCATAGAAAGATGGTAGTTTAATGAAATGGGTTAGAGAGGCATTCTGGATAAGGTAATTGACTTTACAAGAGAAAGGCACTTGGGCAATCTGTCAAAAATGGAATTAAACAACTGAGAATTTTATACCTAGTCACCGTGTGCTCCTTGAAAATGAAAAGAAAGTAGTTAAGAAATTGGTAGGATGTGACCAGGTGTGAGGGAAAGGTTTGCTTATACTGTGAAAAGGACTCACTCACTGGGATCTGTGTTGCTCGCTCTTTATGACAAGAGAGAGCACCTGTGGCTGCACCTGGCAGTGGTCATCCAGCAACATGGGCCCCTATGATTGGAAACCATTAACGTTATTATGTGATAATAATAATTAGTGATTTTTGTGATTTGATTGCTTGGTACTGTGTAGGCCACAGGAATTCTGGGGAGTGGGGTGTACAGCACAGTGCTAACTCCATCTCCTGGGCCTGCCACACAAAGTCAGTTGAACAGAAACTCAGGTGTACGAGATGCTACGTGTGCTTGTGCCTCTGGGTGAGTGAAACAAGGCAATTGTCAGCAATAATATTTCAACCTACCCACAGGTATGTGTGTGCCTCTGAAGACAGGCATTTGTTATTAAGCAGACATGTAAATTTTCTTACTTAATTATAAAGTTGGCCAAGCACCACCATCAAACCAGACATTGATTTCATGAAAACAAGACCAAAGTTTCCACTAGTCTCATGTTCATGTTGTCTTCCTTCCTAATGTTATGATAAAATATATTTTTTAAAAAGACAATTCTATCATTTAGCCCCAGCCTATTCCTCTTCACTCAATCCGACCCAGACAAATTGAAGGGTTAGACATCCCCGTCTTTATGATTTCCACTGGAAGAATTCACACAAGAAAGAAAAAGCAAGCCTGCAGGTGACCTCTGTGGACTCTTTCCAACAGAGATGCCGATGCTCCCCATGGAAAGATGTAATAAAAGGTCAGAGCATAAGGTTGAGAATCACTGCATTATTTAAATATTGAAAAATTAACTTTTCTTGTAAGAATGACAACACCCTCTCCAGCTTTCGCCATCTCCCTCTGGTCTCTTGATAGGAGGAGTATCCTAACAGTAGTAGCAGGAGAAGTGTGACTTTGCCACATAGTACTGCCACTTCCCGGTAGCAGGAACACGCATAGTGCCCTTCATTACTTCTAAGAGCCGCTCAAGAGAGTGTCCAACCAGTAACAGTGGCACTGCAAGAACCAGACATAGGATCACTATTGCCATTCTGTCTTATCAAAACAGAAAATGCAGTAAGGGAGAAATAGTAGAATCATTCACATTTGGGAGCCATTTCTCTCATCTTTTGAATTCTTTCTAATTTCTATAAAGAGGAAAAGTAGCAATCATAAAAAGGTTGATCAGAGTCCATAGCCAGAACATATCACCACCGTAATGCTGGTGTTCACAAAAGTCAGGCAAGTCTGGAAGGCCCATCGTGCCTAGCTCTTGGACCAACCTCTAGTCATGTTACTGTAGCCCTGAACAGCAGCCAGAGGGGAGATATAGTAGAAAACCCACACTATTAGCCCAAGGCACAGCTCACGGCAAAAGAGGCTTCCTAGGGCCACGCTGGGCCCAGAGAGAAGTTAAAGGTCCCAAACGGCAGAATTGTGGACATGTCCTTCTCTAGGTGATAATTCCAAAGAGAACTTCATGGTGGGATGGTGAGGTCTGTACTGAGACAGCTCTGATTCCAAAGACCAGTAAACCATTCTTTGCATGCCAGACTGAAGCTAACCTCTATCTTTCACCTGATTTTAACACCTCTCCCTTTCGTTGACCTGTCACACATGCTCCCTAAAGTAGCCCCTCTTCTATGCCTCTGTTGGTAGTCCTGCACCCACGCTCCTGTAAGTAACCCCAATAAACTCACTGGTTCACCAAATTGGACTTTGGGGCAATCGTTACTTTGGCCCATTTGCTGGACCCTATTTGGGGAAAATAGACATTATTAGTGTTCACATCTCTCTAGGAAAAGTTATTTCTGCAGCACCTGCAATTGGATGAAAAGATACAAATCTAGACACTCTTGAGATATGCTACTCTCTTTTCCTAAGTGTATTTTCTTATAATGTATTTGAGATACATATTACATCCAGTTTAAGAAATTGGTGCATATGCATATCACAGTTTGATCTTCCGACCCCCTCAGACTCCCCACATCCCTTTTCTCTCTCTACAAAATCTTTCTTCCTGTTTTATCCACCTCTCTTTTTTCTCTTTCATTTTATTATAGTTTGGTTTTCTCTTATAAAAGAAATCATGCACTATTTAACCTTCTGTGTTAGATTCATTTATCTAAGCATAATGTTCTCAAGGTGGCCCTAACCCTGGCCAAGGGGAAAGGTGCAGAGACTGCAGGCATAGATGGTTTCTCCAGCATTTCTACTAGGTTCTAATGCCCTCTGTACCAGGGGGAAGCAGAGTTCTGATCACTGTCAAGGAGACTTCCTGTGATGCTCCAGTCTGCCCCGAGAAGGGGCCACGAGGGCACAAGTGCAAGTCTGGTTCCCAACTGCCTCTAAACACGCATGGCCAGGAGAGGCTGCAGTTAGCTGTCAAAAGGAACCCTGCTTTTCTAAGTCGTGCCCTCCATGACCATGTGCCTTTCCTGACCCTACATCTTTCTACTGTGATAGGACAGTGGGTTGACATGTGACTCTGCCAACTCCCTCCTTACCACACACCCACTCACAAAGCTGCCCACAGGGGCTCAGCTCCTCCTCCCCCCTCACTTTCCCCAGCCCACTGCAAAGACTCCTTTGATAAGGGTTTTGTAATATAGAACCAAGGGAACATCAAGAAAGAGACATAAAGAGGCAGGAGATGAAACATAATTAATTTAGGGCAAAAAAACAAAAACCCTAGGCAGAGCTACGCAACAATGATTGTACTTGTGGGGCAAGGACAAGAAGAAACAGAAGAATACACATTCAGATTCCTGTTAATAGTTTTTGACAGATATGAGTAAGCAGACAAATGTCCTTTTAGTTACTCTGTGGTCCCAGTGCACAATGTCATTCAGAAACTGAGCCGTGTGGGCCTGCAGGATCATTAAGGAACTAGTTCATTGAGCCAGAAAAGGTTAATCTCAAAAAACTAAGCAGATACTGAGGAAAAGTAGAAAATCCCACAACATACTGCTTTCCTCCTTACCACCCAGAATAAGGCACAGCACACACGAGCAGAAATAAGAAGAATTCTGGTAACGATGCAAGAGGAAATGTTGATTTTTTTTCCCAAAATTATTCCTCGTATTAGTGTTTTTGCAACATATAATATAACTGCATTAAACTTAGGCAGCTACTGCATATGAATATTGCACCTTAATTATTTCTATTTTCCATTACTCTCCTCGCCTCCTAGGTAACACTGTTTAAAAGCCATTACCTGTGGACCTCCCCAGGGCCAAAAAAAAAAACCCACCACACATAAGAATAATGGAATTGCCCTTCCTACCGCTCAACCCACGGGACTCTGAGCCAATCAAACTCTAAGGAATAAATGCTAAAGAAAAGAAAAAAAAAAGCTTATTGACATATTAAAAATAAAATAGCATCAAGAAATTCTGAATGTACACACCTCCAGGAACAATATCCTGCAACATCCAGAAGAAGGTTGCAAAACCTGCCCCCTGCTTACAAGAACAGAAGAAACCAGGGCCTCTGATTCGGTGGAGAGACTTCCAAGGAGAGATGAGGCAAAGGCAAAAATATCATAAGATTTTGTGAGAAGATTTTCAAAAAGAAAAAAAATAGTATGTATTGTATGAGAAGCAACATTTTTAAAAAATTCGACAGAATGAAGAAAAGCCCAGGAACAAGCCACGGTATAACAAATGCCCAGTCCTCAGTACCTGGTACAGAGACAGGAGCTGGCTAAGCAACTGGATGCAAATGAAGTAGGTTCCCCACCTACTCCTAAACAAGTAGACTTGAAGCAGGCCGACCTCCACCCCCTAAGAGGCAGGGAGAAACAGTGAGACTTCTGTCTTTCGGCCCAGCTAGCCCCTCGAGCCCCTGAATAGTATCCCCAAGTGCCCCTGAGTATCTCCAGTCACACAATCACCACCATCCACCCTTCACAGCTTCTTGTCAGGCTCGGGCCCAGCCAACAGTCCTGACGGAGCCCTCCCCTTGCTGCACACCCAGCGCCGCAGGTGCTGCTCCTCCTAGGACACGCTTCAGCCCTACTCCTGCCACAGGTGCACATCATACCTCCACTCCCATCCTGCGAGAAAGCTCTGCTTGGCCCCAGTATCCACCAGACATCAGTAGCATGGCTGTCATGTTTATTTCTGGATTTTTCAATTTTATCTATCATAATTATGTAGTAATAATAACTTATTCAAAAAATCTAACCTGATAGAAAATAAAACGGAATTTCCCTTAACCAATTTTAAGGAGTTAGAGGGGGATACAATTTTATTTTAAAATATTCTCCCTTGAAAAAGAATAATCCCTCACAGAAACTTACAGGGTTAGATGGGTTCACGGGTAATTTATTTAGAGAATTTTTTACATTTTAGGCAAAGCTGGCCATAATGCTGATAACAGAAATTAACGAAACCAGAAAAAAGGACCTCAAATCAATATAACTTATAAACACAAACAAGTTCCTGAGAACTTACCCCCCCCCCAAAAAAAAAAAACCCTAGAATACTTTTCTATATAACATACATATCCCAGTATAGTTCATCCCAAAAACAGGACCTATTCAAACAAGGTTGATATTTTAAGCAGCAAGCATTTTACGGTCAGCTCAATGGAAATCAACCCAAAAGGTATTTAATCAAGTTCCTCACCTGTGCCTGAGTTGTTTAGAAAGAACTTAATTAAAATAAAACTCTTGCTTAATTCAATGAGAAATTTAATACAACCCATCCCTGGGCCACATCAGAATCTAATCGGCACAGTTGCTAAGGCAGAAACTCTAGAGATGATCCCATTAGGAAAAGGAGAAACCCAGGATGCCCATGCAATGCCACTGTTACTTAACATTGTACTCTGGGTACAGGCAGAAAAGAATAGAAGGAATGTGTATTGGAAGAGAGATAGCAAGACTGTCTACATCTGTAGTTACTTACGGGCTAGAAAAACTTAAAAGAATCAAGTGAAATGATAACAGAAAAAAAGCAATTTCAGTAAAAGTTGAATTTAAAGAAAACAAAAATCAATAATTGTTTACATCAAAGATAACTTACATGGGAAAAAAATGATAAAATATACTTCCCCAAACAATAAAAATAAACTGAAACAAAATATTTTGGAATGAATTTTACAAAACCATCAAAATTTCTAGACTTCACTGGAGGACAAAGGAAGGAATTCCTGAATCCACCAAACATGTTGCTTGTGGAAACTATGCAATATCCAATTCTGTGACATTGTGGAACTAATACCGATAAGAACTCCCAATTTATGATCCTTAACAACATGACTCTAACATTTATCCGAAAGAATAAACTCAGCAAGAGTCAGAAAAAACCTGAAAATATGATGAACTTGGGGTTTGCCCCAAGTTATTTGCCCTGGCAAATAATGAAACATACTGTAACACCGTAGGACAGAAAGAAAGAAATGCTAACAATAGAATACTCAGACTAGATTCAAGTTTACAAGGAAACTCAATATAAGCTTTAAAAGGCGATTCAATTCAGTAATGGAGAGTGGGGACACACGTGACCAAAATGGCGCTGGACAAATGCCTCAGGGGCGGTGACAAAATGTTTTCTGCCCTCGTGGACAGTGCATGATCATAATGTAGTTGCTGTTTAAGCCCAATGCCTGCTCCCATGAATAAGTGGCTATTTGGCTAAAGTTTCACTCACATGAGTGCCACGTCAAAGTACTTGTCCCCTCCTTCTTACGACATCTTC